>JAXRKP010000113.1:47500-50000 GCA_037039925.1 Doris montereyensis | reverse complement strand
TGCAAACAGAGTGAAATAGCTTTCCTCTCCACTAGGTGCAAACAGAGTAGATTCGCTTTCCTCTCCACTAGGTGCAAACAGAGTAGATTTGCTTTCCTCTCCACATTCAAGGAGAGGAAAGGATGAAGGGGAAAAAAAGGAATGGTGGCAACATAATAGATTCGGTTTGCTCTCCTCTCCACTCTTCTCAATTTGTCATTTGTATCAGATGGATGGGGAAGGTATTCTTCAAAGGATGTTTTTGTATTTGTTTTGTACGGCAGCTAAAAAGACGTCGATCCATCAACGCCGTAGTTTCTATTGTGTGACGTAAGCTAACGGATCAAGTACTAAGAGAGGAAGAAAAGAAAATTGTCCGTCATAAGAATGAGACCCTTTGTATGTCAACGACTCCTGGAAACGTTCTCTTTGTGGTTTGTTTTTTTTTGTTGTGTTTTTGTTGTTGTTGTTGTTGTTGTTATTTTGTTGTTTTTTGTTGTTGGTTTGTTGTTGTTTTGTTTGTTTGTTTGTTGGGTTTTGTAGTTTTTTTTAGCGGGGGGGGGGGTAGGGCTGCGGTTGAGTGGCATCACTGCTTTGAAATCTATTTTTAGACCTATGTGAACACATACCTGTGTATAACCATGTGGACACACGTGTGTGTATAGTCACGCAACGGATTTGGTGGGAGCATGGGGGTTGAAATTAATTAGTGCAGCGCCTAGTTTTGTTCTTTCTTGGCGAAATGGGCGTGGGGGGGGGGGTAGGGGTAGGGGAAAGAATAGCAATTCCGTCTGGCGTGCCCAAACATTTACTACAAATTAAATTATCTAGTCACCAAAAATGGGGGTACCAAACGGAGAGAGAGAGAAAGGAGACGAAAGCAAACCCATACCATTCTCACATTGACACGCTTTTTTACATGGCGCATGAAAGATTACACCTAAAACTTTGAATTGCTCGTAAGAAATTAGGAATAGACTTAAAAATAAAATGAATTTTCACATGCTATTCAAGTAGAAAAAATGTTAAAGAAACTATTTAGAGTTATATATTAATTTGTGTTTAAATGTCTTTATCATAAGAGACACTAGATTTAGTTTATTTTCTTTGTATACCATTAAAATATGGATTTAATTTTTCCAAGTTTATTGAACTATGTCTATTGTTGTATACATCCACACTGACAAGAGAACTCGTGCTCGGCAGGTTGTAAAAGTTTCTGAATTGTTTTTCGAGTAAAACACACCCCTTCGTCTAAGGAGAGTGGATCGACATCTAGTCCTATCGGAGATGAACGGTACAAAGGAGGTCCTCTGTGAAGATCACAACAATCAGGACACGTTGAAGATTCGTTGAGTATTTCAAGGTGGGGAACTCCTTTAATATTTCTTTAATATGTTTTCATAGTTTTTATCTAGATAGGACATGAACTCAATATGTTTACGTTAGTGATGTGGTAACTTCAACTAAAAAGCTTTCTGATTACCAGTTGTAACAACTTATTTTTTCTCGTGTAAAAATAGTGTGTGAATTGGCGCGTCATTGGGAGACGATGAAAGTCTGGCCTAGTGAATTGGCGCGTCATTGATAGACCATGAAAATCTGGCCTAGTGAATTGGCGCGTCATTGGGAGACGATGAAAGTCATTCGACGAAAGTCTGGCCTAGTGAATTGGCGCGTCATTGGTAGACGATGAAAGTCTGGCCTAGTGAATTGGCGCGTCATTGATAGACCATGAAAGTCTGGCCTAGTGAATTGGCGCGTCATTGGGAGACGATGAAAGTCTGGCCTAGTGAATTGGCGCGTCATTGGGAGACGATGAAAGTCTAGCCTAGTGAATTGGCGCGTCATTGGGAGACGATGAAAGTCGGGCCTAGGGAATTGACGCGTCATTGGGAGACGATGAAAGTCTGGCCTAGTGAATTGGCGCGTCATTGGGAGACGATGAAAGTCTGGCCTAGTATAATCAATTTCAATTCATGTAAGCAACGTTTTTGTTGTTGTTGAGAACTATTATTTCACATCATATCAAGTTCAAATTATGTACAGCTTTTAAAGGCTCACATTGTTGCGATATGCATACTGTTTTAAAACATTTTGAGCTCGAAAGAAAACTATTTTCTTCATAGTATTCATGACGCCTCTAATGTTACATGGTTTACAGCATAAGTTTACCTTTCATGTCGTTCTTAAAAACAAATTCATACTTTCTTTTAAAGGCAACAGAATAATCTTTTTGTCTTCATCCTTGTCTTCGTTCGATTCAGACTAATTTGCTTTTATTCTTCAGCTGTAAGTAATGAATTTGCTAACATTAAACAAAACATTATAATAAATCAATTTGTTGTATATTATTATACGGTTGTATCGACGGTTGTATCGATACCGTCCAATTGTTACGAAAAACGACTGTGAGTTCTTTTCAAACTCGGTATCTACTGTACACCATTGAATATGTGTTGTAAAATTGTCCGTAAAACGCATAGTTTTATTAAGAGATGGTTTTTGTTTAGCTTTTTTT
>JAXRKP010000113.1:10000-40000 GCA_037039925.1 Doris montereyensis | reverse complement strand
TATCATAAGCAGTAAATGTTTAAACATTTTTTCTTTAAGAGTTCTATTAAATCTTTCAATAACACAGGACTTTTCTTCATTTTGTGTTGTATATAATTCTATGTTATTTGATTTAAGTAAATTCCTCATAATTTTATTAAAAAACTCAGTTCCCTTATCAACCCATATTTTTTCTGGTTTTCTCTCTGTAAATAATATTTGAAGAGCACTTGCAACTTTTAATCCTGTTTTAGTTTTTAAAGGTATAACCCAGGCATATTTTGAAAATATATCTATAACAGTTAACAGATATTTATAGTGTTTATTTTGTTTTGAATATTTCTGCATATCTATAATATCAGCAGCCCATATTTCATCAACACCATATACAATTACTTTTCTTTTTTAAATTTCCTAATAATTGGTTTATGGAGTTCATTCGCTAGATCCGTAGTTAGTCATCTATCTTTCGCGACCCCAAGTCCACTCACATATTTTAAACCAATCGTTCCCTGACTAAGCTTTTTTATTTACCCATTCATTAATACTCTTTGGTTTTAACATTTTCATATTATCCAACATTTTTTTATCACATATTTTATTCTTATCTTTAAACTTTTTATGTTTATCATAACAGATATCATGGTTCATTGCAATTTCATCTAATTCATTTATTGGTTTTGAACCAGGTAAAGGATTATTATCAGAATCAAGTCTTAAATCTAATTTAGTAAAAGGCCCTAGAAAATTATAACCAGGGCTATGTATCTCTGGCATTTTATTAATTATTGTATCTGCCAATCCTTTACCAGCAAATGTAGATTTATCCGTCCAACAAACAACACATTTGCCTTTTAACATATTTTTATTATTTGTTGTTGTAGTTTGATATTTATCTTTTGTATCTGTTTTTTGTCTACATTTTACGCAATATATCATTTCCATTTTAATTAGTAAAAAAATGGATAATGTAAAATATATCTCAGTAGAAAATATTATTCTAGAAAATAAATCTTTATCCAATTATGATATTCTTCAGGCTGTTAAGGACATGAAAATAAAGAATTTCAGAGGTGTATATCTAAGAGACAAACTTCCATCTAAACCAAATAAAAAAGAATGTGGAATAATAAATTTAGCGGACAGAGAAGATTCTCGGGGTACACATTGGATTTGTTATTATAAAAAAATAATGTTATTTATTATTTTGACTGTTTTGGTGTGAGATATCCTGATGAAATAGAAATTTTTCTAGGAGAAGAATTAATAAAATATAATATTTATAAAATACAAAGTTTTGATCAAGTTGTATGTGGTCATTTATGTTTATACTTTCTTGTTAAAATGTCAAAAGGAATGAAATTTGATGATATAATTTTTTCTTTAATAAAATGAGTGTTAATAAATTTGGACTAATGGATGATAGTGATGAAGAGGAAATTATTCCAATTCACAGTCATTGAGAAAACTTGAATGATTTAGAGAATGTTGATGGGTTTAATAAGAAAGGAAATAAAAACAGATATTTATGGAATGAGATTAAATAAAAAAGGAATTTTTGAAAGAGCGAAAATCGATTTACCAGAAAATGAAAATATTTTTTAATAAAGATAAAGTTAAAAAAGATACTCATTTAAACATTGTTTATTATCATAATAAATGGAAACTTATTCAAAGTAAACATGGTTGGGATGTCAATTTTAAAGTTGAGAATAATTCAATTACATATAAATCTGAAAATCATATTATTCAAAAATTATTTAATTCTGGAAGTATGATTGGTAATTATATTCCAATAGAAGGATATGAAGATACAGCAATATTAACAAAACAGGGGGGTAAATATTATATTGGTGCAAATAAAAAACATAAAGTTGAACCACACTGCAGTTGTTTTATATTTAATACTAAACTACCAGCAGATACAAAATCTTAATAGATCCTCCTGTCGATTCTGTATTTGTCATTCATGGATATATTTCTGGTGAAAAAAAAGTCTCAGAACCAATCTTAGAAGGGTTGAATATATCGATTGAAGATTTAAATAAAAACTAAAGATTTTAGTATTAGAATTATAAAAACTAAGACCAGCTATGCAATAAAATCTTCCCCAGAAGAATTAAAACTAGAAATTGCTGGTGAGATAAGACTGAATAACATAACTATTTACAATGATGTTTATTATATAAATAAAATTGCTTTTTCAACAGAAAAAATAACCGATGAAGAAATTATGTTTGATTAAAAAATATTCTTAAAAAATGGATAAATTAAATCTGAGTGAAAAAATTATTATTGATGAAAGTATACAAGAGTATGAACTTCATGAATATACTCCTGATGTGGGTAGTTCTTCCTTAAACAAAAGTAATGAAATAAGAATTAAAATTAATAATCAGGATACGTTTTTAGATATATCCGAAAGTTATTTAGAATTTGAAGGACAACTAGTTAGAGATAAAAATTGTGTTGAAAGTGATTATAAAGAAGAAGATAAAGTAGCATTGATCAATAATGTGTTGATGAATTTATTCAGTAATATTAAATATAAAGTAAGTGGACAAGAAATTGAAAGTTTAAATTATCCTGGAGAAATGACAACTATGATGGGGTATTTGAAATATTCAGAAGATTTTGAGAAAACCGAAGGAATAAATCAATTATGGTATAAAGATAAATCTAATCAATTTGGCGGAAATGGATTCCTTACCAGACATTATATATTATGTAAAAACCTAAACAAAAAGGAACCTTTAGTTTTTGCATTCCATTTAAACTTATTTTTGGATTCTGTGAAACTTATAATAAGGTAATGTATGAATTTGAACATGAATTATCATTATACAGAAAACAATCTAGTAAAGATGCAGTGTATATTGAGTTTCAAAAAGAATTAGAAACCACTGACAAAGGTGGAAAAAAAGAAATTGAAACTGGTGTTACAATGACAAAAGGTGGAATGGTAAAATTGAATAAATTATCATGGTTTGTTCCACATGTGAAACCAAGTCTAGAACATGAAAATAAATTAATGCAAGAAATAAAAAATAAAGTTAATTACACTATCGTTTATAAAAAACTACATGGAGAAAATATTTCAATTCCACAAGGAAATACATTTGATTGGCGTCTATCAACAAGTAAAAATGCAGAAAAACCAAGATATATTATTATTGGATTTCAAATAAAGAAAGAACATGATAAAGAATCATTTAATAAAGCATTGTTTTGGCATGCTAATGTGAAAAATATTGTTGTAAGTTTAAATTCAAGAAGATATCCTGAAAAATAGATTTTTTGATGAAAATTAATTTAGTAGAATGTTAAGTTTAAAAAAGAATTTTTTGGGTATGGATTCCACTCCTAATATTTCACCATTTGATTATAAATATTTATATCCATTATTTGTTATTGATGTTAGTAATCAATCTGATAGTATTAAGGGTGGTATTACTGATATTACAGTTAAAATGAATTTTGCTAAAAAATCTGAACCAAACATAGAAGCATATGCTATAATTGTTTCTGATAGAATTATACAATTCCAAAGTGATGGAAGTAAATTCAAAATTCTACAATGATTTATAAAAAGTAATATCTTTGATCATCAAATTATGGTGACATCTTTATTTACTTCATTTCCAGAATTCATTTATAAATTCATTTCTTTATTTAAATAAACAATTTTTATAATCATCAAATTTTATATCTTTTTATTTCATTCAAATATTGTGATTCATCTTTAAATTTTCCAAGTACTTTCTTTTTTTCAGGATTGATGTATCAAATATATTTTGAATTGAATCATTTATAATTTTTCATATCTTCATATAATTATATACTATTTACTATTGAATCATGAAAACCACAATTTTTTCTGTTGATAAATCATAAAATTCATTAGTTATAAATAAGTTAAATACATTCGGTTTATCAAATCTAGTATTAATATTTGTATTATATCCTAATGAATTAACTAAGTAATTTAAAGTTGAAATCATTTTTTCCAAATTTCTTTATTAAATAAAAACTCTGTAGAAAAATAATCTATAATTAAAAATAAATTATAATATATATAAAACTTTGAATATTTAATAGTCATATATTTTAGGAATAATCATCAAATTTTTATCTTTTTCAATAGTTGATTTTCAATCAATTATTTTTTAGGATATAATTTTTAAACAATTATTTAATTCTAAATCTGTTATTGTAAATTGAATATTTTTCCTATATATTCCACTTGTTCCATCAGCTAAGAAGAATCCTTCTATAAAAGCTTTTTTCATTCTAATGTTTCAGGTTTTTTCTAAAAATACTTTTTTATTTAAATTCATCGGGTTTTAATTTAATTATAATAAATTAGTATTTAAACTTAGATCTTTATTTAATTATTTCAATGTAAATGATGTTCTTTAGGATAATCTGATATTTCATTAAATAATCTATTTAATTTACTCCATCCTTTACTAGAATCTTCTATATTACTTAAATTTGGTAGAATTTATCATTTTTAGTATGTTTATATTCGTCTACTATATCTTCAATTTTTTAAATATTACTTTTATGTTTTAATAATACTGTCTGTTACTGAATCTGACGCAACTAATTCATTATTAGGCCATAACTCATTAACAACATCATAGTAAAATTGATACATTAATAATTTACTATAATCTAAAATACACATTCCTAAATAAATTGGTTTATTAAATTTAATAGATGTTACATTATTAATTATTCCAACAAAATTATCATTAAATATTACTGAATCTTTTAAGTTCGGTTTGTTAATATGTTTTTGTATTTCTTTTTTATCTATAAATAATTTTATTTCACTTCTATTTCTTATGTTTTCCATTGTTTTTCCATAAAAAGCATTATTCATTAATTTCCATAAATCTTTTTCAAATGATGATTTTGATTTAGTTCTTTGTTCAGTATTAAAATCAATATATTTTTTAACCAATCAGATTCATTGAATGAAATTGTTCTATATACTTTATTAACTTTCATTCCAAATTTTATATATTCTTTTAAAATACTATGATGTGTAATATATATATTTTTATCTTTTAATGTTTAAAATATTTTTCTTCATTTCCTAAAGTTCTATCTTCTTTTTCTAATAAATCTAATTGATAATCTGAAAGTTCTTCTTTAGTTATTTTCATTTTTTCAGGAGCTAATGGATATTTTATTGTTTCAATTTTGCTTTCTTCTACCTTGTAAATAATACTATTCTTCATCATTTTCCCATTTGAAATCTCCTGTTGGTAGTTTTTGACTCATTGCCCATCCATATAAATTATTAGCATCTAAATATAGAAGATATTTTTCTTTTAGAAAATCATTTAAATTGCCTCCGTTTTTTATTATTTCTAAACATTCTTCCATTTCATGTTTATCAATTATTCTTCCATCCTTATTATAGTTAGAAGTATATTTATTATATGCTTTAACATATCTAGGTCCTAATACTCCTGAAAATCCTCCACGAAGCCCTTCTTCAAACATTAATAACATATCCTTATCTGTAAGTAATTCTAATTCTACTCCAGTGTATTTTAAACCACATTGCCTTGTTAATCCAGGAGCTGAATAACAGTAACAAGGATCTATTTCATGGTGTTTCAGAAAGAACTCTCTAAACTTTTCAAAAGCATCTGCAAGAATTAATACATCTTTTTTAGATATAATTCATGATAATCTTTAAATGTTTTACAATCATAATATTCCCAAACTTTTTTAGCATGATTATAATCATTTTCTTTATTCCTTCTTTTTTTTTAATGTTGAATAAAATTTTCTATTGGTGGTAATTCTGTTTCATTTAATTTATCAATTGAATCAATATATTCATATGGATAAACACCTTTTTGTTTTAATAAATCTATCCCATTTATATTTTCAGATAATATTGGAAATTCATCTAATGATTCTGCTATCCCTGCTAATCCTTTACTTAAAAATCTATATGAATCTAGAAATCTTAACTTGTTATAATAACTACCAAATTCTATTGAAATATATTCTTCAGAAGTCTTAGATAACACTTTAACTTTATTATAATCATCTTCATATTTCATTAACTCTTTTATGATGAAGTGAAAATCATAATTAGATCCATTATGAAAAAACACTGGAATTAATTTAGTTGATTTACCTTCTTTTGTATTACATGATTGACATGCTGCTCCTCTATATTTTGATGTATAATGATTATGTTGAATTATTTTCTTATCATCTGTGAATTCAATTCCACACATGTAACAATTAGTTGCATTATCATGTTCTTTAATTTGTTTAGGTGTTAATTTATGTTTAGCTTTTTCATGGCGACTTAAATTAGATATTATATCATCATAAATCATAAGAATATTTTCAATATATTTTTCTTTTGCATCTTCTCCAACATATGAAATATATTCTGATTTGTATATATTAGGATAATCAGATTTTACATAAATACCAAAACTATTAATTTCTTGTTTAAATATTTCATTTGTATATGAATATTTTGAATTCGATTTAACAGTATGAATAGGAATATTATTAGATTCAAAGTCAGAATATATTGCAATTGGCAATCTAGAATTATAATGATAATTTTTAAATTGAAGAATATTATTATTTTCGTTTGGCATTATAGTATTACAGTGTTTATGATTTAAACATATTTCTCTATGGTTATCTAATGTGTCTTTTCTACTAAATGTAGTCATACAATTCCTACAAACAAAAGATTGATTATTGGATTTATCACAAAGAAAACTATCAAGATTTTTTATTAAACAGTAATGTGTATTTGTTTCATTTTCTAAATATAATAAATCAACAACATATGCATTTCATGTGTTACATCTGTATAAATTGGATAGATAGATAACTTATCTTTTGGATTATTTAATGCAAATACATTTATTAAATAATATTATTTTTTTCAACTTTTGGAATATCTTTAATACATACAAGATATTGTATTCCAGTCATATTAATCTTATCTTCATATTTTTTATATTTTGTTAATCTATTTACATTAAATTCAGCAGGATATAATTTTGATAATATAGACCATATAAAACATTTATTATCATTTATGTTTTTAACGTTAATTATATTACGAGATTTAAATGGAGTAGGAATATAAGATGATGCTTTCAGATAACCAACTTTATATATTTTTACTTCTGATTGAATTATTCTGTCAAATATAAATCCACTACCTCTTTCTTGAAAGTTATCTATCCATGCATTAAAAATGTTTGGTAGATTATCAAAATATTTATTAATATTATTCTTAGATTTTATAGTTTGTATTGGTGCATTATAATAAGCAGTTACTATATCAAATGCTAATGGTGTTCTAAATTCACATGATAGAATTATTTTAAGTTTTATTGGTGTGTTAGTTAAATCAACTTTATCTTTAAGTTGTTTAATATATTTAATATAATCCTCTTCATCTATATCATCAATAATATATTCATGAATAATATCATCAAATCGTTTGGTTTTTATAGGAGCCATTTTATAGGAAACATTTTTTATAGTTAGTTTGATAGGTTGGATTTCTTTCAATAAACTCATTATATGCTTGTTTATATTTTTCTTTATTATTTTGATAATGATTACATTTTGCTGGTTTTCTACATTCCTTACATTGGGAATTTACTCCACATGGTTTAGTATTGTTTTTATGATATTCATTAATCGTTTTAAATTGACAACATTTAGTGCAAGTTTTTCCTCTCTCCATTTCTTACTATTTAAAAAATGGACACCAATAAATTACAAAAATTTATTAGTGATATTCTCAGAGAATATATACCTAAAAGTAAACTATCTAAATTTTATATTCAACTCAATAACTATGGTATTAACACTTCTAACTTTAATTATATCATTAACGAAAAAGAAATAAAACCAAACAGACAAAAAATTCCTATTGATAAATTAAGAAAAAGATTATTTACTAAAATTGAAAAAGTAGATAAACCTAGTTTAGAAATTAATAATACATCTGATATTGAAGAAGTACTTGATCTATGTGATAACATTATGAATAAAATAAAATATGTAGATAAGAAAAATAAATTATATTATTATCATCTTGGAAAATATTTAGAATTATTAAAATTATTTTGTACTATTGATAAAACTAATGATGAATATAATATATTTATTGAGGAAAAATATAAAATAAAATTATCAACATTAATTAAATATATTAAGTTTTATAATCTATGTATGAAATATTCAGAATTATTAGAATGTGATTTAGGGTTTGCAGAGATTATGAATAATATACCTGAAATTAATAAAAAATCCTCCTCAGAGGAGAGTTTTACATAATCCTGTATTGGAGTTGTGTGTTTAGCAAGAATTTGTCTAGATCTAGCATCTAAACCATTACCTTTGTTAGGTGGAATTATTTTATCAATAAATTTTTGTGATCCTCTATTACCTACTTCAGTTAATGCTTTTTTAGCAACGTCGGTTGCAACTTCTTTTGTAACAGCGCTAGTAACTGCAGACATTAATGAATCTATAATTCCTTCACCTTTATAATAACCATTACGTTTACTTTTTCATAATAATACATTTTTAATAGTAAAAAAATAAATTTAATATTCAATATTTGCTTTATCATTAAGATTTTTAAGTTCATTCTTATTAATAAGTTTCTTCTGATATAACGCTTTAAATATTTCTTTTAATTCTTGTTCTAATCCATTATTACCAGCTTCTTTTTCTGCAAATAATAAATCCATTCTTTTGATTAATTCAACAGGATCATAAGGAATTATAATTGTATTAATTCCCTCACCTGTATATAATTCCTTTGCTACTCTACCTAAAATACTTTTCCATTTCTTCCCTGCAATAGGTTTTAATCTACCTGTTTCCGAATTTTGAAGTACATTGGTTTCTTTCATGATTTCTTTATATTTATCATAATCACTTGAAGTAAAATCATCTGGTTCTTTTACCATTAGTAAATTCCACAATCCTTTTGTTCCTTGAAATTTTTTATCATTAATAATAATATCATTATTAACAACTTTGATTTCTTTATCACCTATATAGAATTTTCCTTTATCTATCTTTATACCATATGTTACATCACTATCTTTTTGTCCTAAATATTCTCTAGGTAAATCTCCTAGAACTAATGTTTCATTAGATTCAATTGCAAGTCTATTCTCTATTGCTTTTGTAAACATATTATTTTGAATAACTAAAATTTTATTTTGTTCATCTTGTTTTTCAATCAATGGTTGCAGTTGTTTTACAACTTCTTCCTTTTTATATTCATCACCAATTCTTTCTTATATAAATCTATTTTTTAACTCTCTTTTTGTTTTTAAATATTCAGCAACTAATTCATCACGGTTCTCAGCAGTTAATTCTTTTGTGAAATACATTTTAATTACATTATTTTTTGTTTAGCTTATTCATCATATCATTAATTGATTTTAACAAAGATTCTTTTAATTCATTGTTTCCTTTTTCTTTGATATTTTCTTCGTCTAATTTATTATTCTTATTTCTTCGAATATTTTCTTAACAAAATTGATAATTAATTTGTTCTTTTAAGATTAGATCAAATTCTTCATTTGAAATATGATTATTATTTAATGCTTTAGATAAAAGTGATTGAACAGTATTTAATTTATTTTGACTTAGATTATATATATCACGATGCTTTTGTTCTTTAATTTTAAACTTCTTAATTAATTTATTTGTAATAATACTGAATACTCCAGCGCCAGCAGAAACAGCTCCTAAAATAACAGATACTGGAATTAGAACTACTGTTGATAAAGTAGAAATACTCGCAACTCCAGATGCAGTAGAAACAACATTTAATCCATAATTTGAGTAATGTAAAGCATTAGTTGCTTTCGAATATTTCTTACCTAAACTTCTTCTAATTTCACTATTTCTTTCTAACTCATTCTTAATATCTTTTATATGCTCTAATCTAATATTTGAAGTATTATAGTATTATCAATTGAGGCGCAGTTGGCTGTTTATTCAATCAGGGGTAAATCTTCTCAACTTCAATCTCATCCATTTTTATTGGATAAAAAAAAAAAGAATTAAAATAAAATATTTAAGAATGGAATATCTTTAACTAAATCACCTATAACGCCACTTCCATCATACCATTCATTACCATCATTTCTTAAAAAGACACCATCACCAGAGTTTCTAATTCTGGTACTTGTTTTGGAGATAAATATAATCCTGATCCATGATTTTTAATTTTTACAATATTTCCATTCCGTTTTAAGTACAACCCACTACCTAATATCTTGTTAACAGCTGTAGATGCCAATCCTGATAATGCACCAATTCCTAATGCTTTTCC
This sequence comes from Doris montereyensis, assembly GCA_037039925.1. Taxonomy (NCBI): domain Eukaryota; kingdom Metazoa; phylum Mollusca; class Gastropoda; order Nudibranchia; family Dorididae; genus Doris; species Doris montereyensis. The sequence continues at coordinate 29,643 of JAXRKP010000113.1, read as the reverse complement.
CGCAGCAGGTAAAATTGTTTTTGCTGCTGGTAATAAGAGTTTCATTAAAGCACCAAGAATTCCTCCTTCTACTTTATCTTTATTATATTTTAATTGTGCTTTTGATAGTTTAATATTAACAGACTTATGGTTATCAAATGCTTTAATAATCTTATTTATTTGTGATTGTGTTAATGCTATTTTATCATCACCATCAGAATCAACTCTAATAGTGACAGATTCATTATTTTTCATAGCAAGTTGAATTTTCTTTTTCTGATTATCACTTAAGTTTAGAAGTGCTTCTGTATATTTTGTTTCGCTCATTTTCTAATATGAAATTTGAGATAACTATTTGCAAGATTAATATTATTTCCATCTTTATCTTTTATTTCAACTTTAAAGTTTTTAAATTTTTTGGATGATAAATAAGTATATTTGGTTTTTCATTTATTTTACGTGAAGAATTTAAGAATGAATAAACGAATGGTGATTCTAAATTGTAAAGGAAATTATTTTCAATGCAATTAAGATGAACATTAATTATATCAGAAAATATTGGAAATGTTGATTCATATTCTTTATTTTCTGTTTGACTACCATATACTTTTGCTTCAAACCCTAAAACTTTTCCAATACTGTTTGGATGTGTAAACCTAACTCTTGTGTTTTTTCTTAATTCTAATATATTTGTATTAAGACCAATCGAAATATTAAATAATATTCCGACGTCAATAAAAAGAAGACCTGATGCTTTAAGCTTGTCTTCCATGTATGGTTCAGATTCACTAAAGATTAAATCATGATAACCTTCTTCAATCGTAATTGTTTTCCATTCACCATTATTGTAAGAGTATTCAATAACATTATTAGTATTATTAATTTTAATCAATTCATTTACATTAAATTCTATCAATGCAATCTCACAATTATCACATTCAATCGACGTTTCAAATGTTTTAGTTAAAGAATCATTAAGTACAATAATATAACTTTCTTTTTTTAACCCATTCAATATATATTTTTTCCATCTTATTATTATCCCTTAAAACAGACATTATTTATCTTTTGATTTCCTTTTGATTTGTTTCTAGTTTATCAATAATTCTATTTTCAAGTTCATTATTTTTTTCTAATTTTTCTAATAACTTTTCCGCCATATCATCTTTCAGTATTGACATTTTTTTTTCATCATTATAATAACCACTGAATCCAAATTTATGTGTTGCTATTTTTTATTAGATTATTTTTGTCTTAGATGAAGTAGAAAGTTATTTTGATCAGTTATTGTAACATGAAAGTCTCTTATATTATTAAATGCTATAGGAAGATAAATTGGATTTGTTGCTTTTTGGATTATTTTATATCCAGGTGACACTTTCGGGAAAAATGAATAAATAACAGCTTCTCGAGTTCCATTTACAATTGAATCATTAATAATATTAATATGAATAAAGATAGTGTTAATTGCTAGAATATTTACTACATATTCAAATTCATGTATTCCTGGGCCATAAACATCATTAGTAAAACCTAAGACCCTTTTAATACTACTATTATGAGAAAACTTAACTTTATATCCAGTTTTAATATCTAGAATTGATTTTAATGTATTCAGATTTGGTTTTAAAGTGAATGCATCATCATCATCATTCTCTTTCAATTGTCTTTCTATTGTTTTATCTAAACCTTTAAATTCATATGACCCCTTTGGAAAAGTGATAATTTTATTTTCTGAATTGCTTTCATATTCAATTATATTATTATGGGATGCTATATTTGGAATTCAATAATAAGTCTCTAGATCTACTAATGCAATTTCATATTGTTTAGTTCTATCCAATTGTAATGGAGGGTTAAATGTGGTGTTGAATTTTGATTCATTCCTACTAACAATTATCTGATAATCTTCTTTTGGAGATGTATTATTAATTAACTGTTTTAATAATTCATTATTTTCTTTTAATAGTTCTTTTTTTCATTATCCATTTTTAGGAATATAAAAAACGTATAAATGATGTCGATATTTACCAGAATTTGCAGGAGATGAATGGTATATTACCAAATAATTATATGGTTTTGTCCAACATATTTCACAGAGTGATTTAAATTCTTTCAAATCCATATCTTCAGATGCATGATCTTGATAAATGTGTTGAATGTTTTTTATTATCTTGTTTAAACAAACATATAAAGTTACTGTTCTCTCTAATTGTTTGTCTCGGCAGACAAAAGTAATTTTGACTTAGATAGAAACAGTCTACATTGCTATGTCTGCCTCTGGTATAATAGTCGTTACATTTGTTTTGTTTCTCTAGTAATACATCATCGAATACCGTCAGATTTTTATCTGTGGATTTCAGTTCTTTAGGATCAATTATGTTTTCAGAGTTTTCAAAGAATTCACATTTAATTTGATTTTCATAATTCATTCTTTCACCTATAAATTCATAAGGACACATTTTCTTTTTCTTCATTTCATTTTTAAGATTGAACACATTAAGAATTGATTCTTTAGTTAGATTATTATCAAACCCACATTTCATTATTTTATATTTTAGTTGAAATAAGCTTTTTCCATATACAATTAAATTATCATAATCTAATAAGTCTTTGTGTAACATTAGATTAAACAAAAGATTTGTTTTTCCACACCCAGACTTTCCCACAATTAACCCTCTTATACTTTTTGGTAGCATTTTAGAATTATTTCTCTTTTGTTTCCTCTTCCCTGTCAATATTTATCGCCATTTATTTAGGTATAAATTGTTTGTTACTTCCCTCTAACATCTAGAATATGACAGGATTCGGCCTTTCATTGTAACATGTCTAGACCGAATGTGTTCTGTGTTGACATGCTTTAAAGCGTTTCGATTGAATGAAAGAGACTCGCCTTTGCATAGAGAACGTAAAAATAATAGAGGTGGTCTGTACTAGTACAAACCCTAAACCGTTTCGGTTGAACAAAAAGAGACAAACTGTATGTCCATAAACACATGTCCATAGAGAAAGTAAACACACCCATGGATACCTAAACTCAATATTCTACACACATACATGCACATGTACACATACAAATAGAGATAATAATAATAGAGGTGGTCTGGAGTAGTAAAAACCCTATACCGTGTCGGTTGAATAAAAGAGACGAATTTATAATTAAACAGACAAACAGTATGTCCATAGACAAAGGGTACGCATGCGCCTCATTTAAGATTTTGTGTTTTAGCTTCCCCAGTTACTAGCATTGTTTTGTGCATTTACTCTCATTCCTCTTTTATAAAATGACACAATAGTACATAATCAGACATATTAAGACAGTGGTCTGTACAAGTACAAACCCTATATGCGTTCCTCTCTACCCTGCTACGGGATTCCGCCATACCGCCGTTGTCAAACCTGATACCCCCCCCCCCTCTACATACGTGGCAGTCTGCAAGACAGAGAGAGAAAGAGAGAGAGAGAGAGAGAGAGAGAGAGAGAGAGAGAGAGAGAGAGAGAGAGAGAGAGAGAGAGAGAGAGAGAGAGAGAGACAGACAGACAGACAGACAGACAGACAGACAGACAGACAGACAGAGACAGAGACAGAGACAGAGACAGACAAAGACAAACAGAAACAGACAGTGTTCTGGACAAGTACAAACCCTATACTACTCATAATATTAAGCCCTTTAGAACAATGACAAGACAAATACAAGAGAATTGACAGGGTAAACAAGTCATGCGTGTCACGACAACTTTCAGTGAGTGAACGCCTGGCAAGATAGCCATGCTTTTAAAATAAATCGCCTGCTCTGTTTATTAGTTGGTGAGAATTGCACAATATCGACTTATTGAACGCATAATATGACGGATTCAGATCGATTCCAGGGCCTTGCCTGTCTGATTGTCCGCTTTTTGTTTTATTTTTACATCCTAAGGGCACCCGGGAAGTCCAGAGACAAGGTGTGGGCCTCGCCAGTCAAAGGTCGTGGGTTCAACTTCACCGACGGTTGAACAAAACTTCTCGGTTTTAGAGGAAGATATTTGCCCCCACCCCCTGCTTGTGCAGATAGGTTGATTGACACCTAATCACATCGGAGACAGACGATAAAAAGGTTTTCCTGTGTGCATATCACAACACTTTGTGTACGTTAAAGATCCCTTGGCTGTTTACAGGGCAATCTGGGCAAAATAAAATAAAAATTCCTACAAAAAAAAACCCCGAGATCATCTTAGTTGTGGATATGGTTAAATCAAATTAATTCAAATCAAATCAACCTACATCCTTAATTAAGGCGTTTATGTAGGATTTGTTTATTCCTATTTTACCCCTAATTAGGGTGTTTATGTAGGGTTTGTTTATTCTATTTACTCCTTAATTAAGGTGTTTATGTAGAATTTGTTTATTCTATTTTATCCCTTAATTAAGGTGTTTATGTAGGATTTGTTTATTCCTATTTCATCCCTTAATTAAGGTGTTTATGTAGGATTTGTTTATTCCTATTTTATCCCTTAATTAAGGTGTTTATGTAGGATTTGTTTATTTCTATTTCATCCCTTAATTAAGGTGTTTATGTAGGATTTGTTTATTCCTATTTTACCCCTAATTAAGGTGTTGATGTAGTATTTGTTTATTCCTATTTTACCCCTTAATTAAGGTATTTATGTAGGGTTTGTTTATTCCTATTTTATCCCTTAATTAAGGTGTTTATGTAGAATTTGTTTATTCCTATTTTACCCCTAATTAAGTTGTTTATGTAGGATTTGTTTATTCCTATTTTACCCCTTAATTAAGGCGTTTATGTAGGATTTGTTTATTCCTATTTTACTCCTTAATTAAGGTGTTTATGACTTTTTCATTAAATACTTCAAAGCCGACTCCAAAGAAACGATGTGTGACATCCAGAAACATCAAAGCCATTGACTCAAATGCCTTTAAAGCAAGTCTGTGTTCCGTTTTATCTCACCATTCAAAAGACCAAAACATGGCAGAATTTTACAATCAACATCTTACTGAAGCGCTTGACCAACATGCGCCATTAAAAACTTGAACTGTTACATGTCGATCATCTTCTCCATGGTACACACTGGACATCAAACAAGCCAAACAACAGAAACGAGCAGCAGAGAGAAGATGGAGAAAATCCAACCTGAACATCCACAAACAACTCTACCAAGAACAAGTTCAACACGTCAAACAACTCATCATGGACGAAAAAAAGAAATATTTCAATGACAAAATTTCTAACTGTAAGAACTCCAAGACACTTTTTGCTGTTGCAAATGAAATGAAGGGAAACATCAACAAAACCTCCTTGCCCACCAACATTCCAACAAAAGACCTGCCGGATGTTTTTGGAGAATTTTTCTGTACCAAAGTGTCTAAATTTAGAGCATCCTTTGACAATGACAAAGACAATGAGTCATGCATTTTAAATAAAATTTGTATGAATAATCATGAAATGTCAGTTTTTAGTGATTTTAGAGATGTGTCATCTGATGAAATAAAAAAAGAATTCTTTCCTCCCCTTCTAAAACTTGTCCTCTAGATCCCATCCCCACCATTCTTCTAGTCCAGTGTCTTGATTCTCTGATTGATATTATAACATCTATTGTCAACCAGTCCCTTAAGACAGGAAAAGTCCCACTATGTTTTAAGAAAGCCATTGTCAGCCCGCTTTTAAAAAAGCATAATTTGAATCCTGATGATTTAAAACATTATCGGCCTGTTTCTAATCTTTCATTTTTTTCGAAAATCTTGGAAAAGGTTGTTTTGATTCAACTGAAAGAACATCTTCAGTCTAACAGTCTTATTGATCCTTTTCAATCAGCTTACAGAGAAAAGCATAGCACTGAAAGTGCTCTTCTACGAATAATGAATGACATACTCAGATCAATTGACAGTGGCAGTGTTACCATCCTAACTATGCTAGACCTATCTGCTGCTTTTGACACCATCGATCATTCGATACTCCTGAATAGGCTGTCTGCGCATTTTGGTATCTCTGGAATGGCTCTAACATGGTTTACATCCTACCTGACAGAGATATCTCAGTCGATGTGTGTTGAGGGAAGTTACTCATCAGATTTTAAATTCATGTATGGTGTACCACAAGGCTCAGTCATTGGTCCTGTATTATTCACAATGTATATGTATGTTACCTTTGGGAAATATTTTAAAATCACACAATGTTGACTATCACATGTATGCTGATGATACGCAGCTTTACACCTTTGCACACCCAGAAAAACTTTCTTCTTTGATATTGAAAATTCAAAATTGTTGTCATGATGTTCAAGTCTGGATGTACGAGAACAAATTAAAATTGAATAATGATAAAACGGAGGTACTACTGTGCTCCACAGAGACATAATTAAATAAATTAGATATTTGTAATATTACACTTGCGGGGACAGAGGTTGCTATTTCTGAAAAGGCAAAGAACTTGGGGGTTATTCTGGACAACATTTTTTCTATGGAACACCAAATTAATGCTGTTGTAAAAGTAATATATTTTGAAATCAGAAATATTTCACGCATGAAATCCATACTATCTTGTAACTCTGTGAAGGCATTGGTAGTCTCGTCAGTTCTGTCTCGTTTAGACTCTTGCAACTTGCTCCTGGCTGGAATCACAGAAGAGAAAATTTTAAAATTACAAAGAGCACAAACTTGTGCAGCAAGATTGGTTTTGAGTAAACCCAGATCAGAAAGCTCAACATCAATGTTAATTGGTTGAGTTAAATACAAAATTGATGTTCTATGTTACAACACACTTCAGTCATCTATACCATCATATCTAAAAGATCTTCTAATTTCATATGTTCCACAAAGAGTTCTTAGATCCCAAAATTCAAAATCATTGATTGTGCCCAAATCTAATTTAAAAGCTTTTGGTAATATGGCTTTTGTTGTTTCTGGTCCTCCTTCCCTTTCCTTGAAGACTGCTGGTAGCATTGCGATATTTAAGAGACATCTGATGACACATCTTTTCAACAAATACTTCTAATACATTGTATTTTACTTATTTCAATTCAGCTGCTACAGTGTGTGTTTGGGTGCGTGTGTGCGCGTGTGTGCTGTGTCTGTCTGCGACGTGGTTGTGCAAATGTCTTTTTGTGAAGTGTCTCAGGGTCTAGGCAGAAGGCGCCATATAAACTATCTTATTATTATATTATTATTTAGGTAGGATTTGTTTATTCTATTTTACCCCTTAATTAAGGTGATTATGTAGGATTTGTTTATTCCTATTTTTTCGTAGGATTTATTTATTCCTATTTTATCCCTTAATTAAGGTGTTAATGTAGGATTTGATTCGTTTGTTCTTATTTTGACCGGAATGTCCTGTGAACAGCCAAGGGATTTTTGACGTACGTAGGCAGTATTGTGATCTGCTCACGGGACCTACTTTTTATCGTCAGCCTTCGTTGGGACCGGGTATCGCTCCATTCACCTGGAGCAAGAGGGCGGTTGGGGGGGGGTATGGAGAAGCCTACTCGAAAACTAAACTTGAGAATAATATTCAATCTGTCGGAGACGAACCCACGACCTCCTAGGGCTATCGTCAGCTCAGCGAACCTTTTTCACTCCACCATTCTCTGTGCCGGATCAGCTTGTCACGTCCGCCACGGCCCACATGCATGTGTATGTACAGTTTACAGGGAAAATAAACCCATGATATCTCAGAGATTTCTTATCTCACTATGGGTACAAATGAACCTTAAAAGCGACGCTAATTTAATTTATAAAAATCCATGATGAGCTCCGCTGGCTGGAATATGTCAGCTTAGGGCCCCGAGACTCAGCACTACCATACACAATGCAAAGGCTCGAGTATTTCAAGTCAAAGGACTGAAGCAATTTATAAACCTCCCAAAGCATCATGGAGCAAGATAAGGTTCACAAAAGCCAAAAATCTTTTTCAGGTCTGAGATTAATTACGTGCACGGTGCATAGACAATCGCAGTTCTCAACTATACGAACTGAATAGTCAACCCGGAAGTACTACACGACAAAAATAGTAATACCCATTTGTGTTCAAAACTGTTTGCAACGTTATTTGCACAAACCAATAAGATAAAACGTAAATTATGTTCACTGAAACACACATTTTGTATATAATGTATACATCTTAGTTTGTATGTACATATTCGCAAATGTCTTATTGCGACAACAAACACTCAATACTGTGATGAAGACTCACCTATCTCTTTATTTCTTCTATTAACACAACAGATATTTCAAGCCAACTCCAAGTGAAAATGGATTCTTCTTATCGCAGCAGTGTGTTGACATGTTTCAATAAATCACAGCCATAAACAGTTGAATCTGCTTCGATTTCACCATCGCTGAGAAAATGTTTGTTGGCCTTCAAATCAGCTGTAACACATACTTGTAAATGAATCAGTTCTTAGGTTGTTTCAGAAATATCAAATGGTACAATAGCACACACAAAAGAACTGAAGCCGAAAGATGATCTTCAAATCTGTTCTCTTCACAGCAGTGATCGCAATAATTAGCTCTTCTGTCAATAACTCTGGAAACTTTTTGAGGGGATATTATGTAACACCCCAATCCTGCCACACAGATAACAGGTTTATAACCTCTTCCCATCTTGAATGTGCTCGAAGTTGTTTCAGGCTTGAGGGATGTTTTGGATTTACCCGTGCCACCGACAAAGTTTTAGGACGATCACTGTGTACGTTATGTCTGAAATCCAGCAGCAACAGCGACAACAGCCTCGTCCTGGAATCAATGTTATTTTATTGGTCGCCTAAAATTACATTGACAAACGTACCAAGGGACGAATACGTCGACATTCCAAACGGACTCTACACTGGACAGATTGTCGCCATTTACGGATTTCCCACGGTAGAAACAATTTTCTACATCGACTTTTACAATGTACAACAGGACATAATTGCTTTGCGAATATCACCAAGATTTCTTAGTTGTACAGAATTACCCAAAACAATTTCGAGATCCAAAATAACAGATGTTGGTTGGACTGATTGGGAAACAAACTCAGAGTTTTTCCCCTATAGAGCCAACAAACCCTTTGAATATCTTGTTTTTGTAAACGAACAATCATATTCAATATATCTAGACGGACACTTCATAATAGCCCTCGAACACAGATATTTTGATTTCAATAATATTCGCTTTCTCTACGTATCTGGGGATGTTTCCATTACAAGTGTGTATTTCTGATACTGCAAGCAAACCGTGGTAATTCTTTTTATAATAAATTCAGTAACCCCTCAACAGTGGGTTGCGGTCTTCATATTTTCATAAATTAAACCACCTATCTCCAAAACCCCAAAAAACCACAAAAAAACAAAAACAAAAGACAAAACACTACAAATCAAAACAAAAACAAGATCAAACAAAAGTACCAACGATATTTAGCAAAAAAAGTACATTATTATGCGCCCCCCCCCCCCCCCCACTAGTGACTTCGGACTGAGGTCCGCGTTACACTGCAAGTAAGTTTGCTTTCGTGACAAGAAGGCAGACACTTTTTAAGAAAACCATAGGAGAAAAAGATAACATTTGTATTTTCCTTCTTCCATTTATCCTTTATTTTTACAGAAATTAATCAAACCTATTCTTACCTGTGAACTGATAACTTAAGAAAGATCACTGAGCTTTGTCAGGCTTGTAAGGGTTATATCATGATGGATTTGAATTTGGTTGCCTTATCAGAAGTGAATTTTAGATGTTACATCAATAAATACCTTGCAGTCTAAGCCCATACCATAATATGCATAACATATAGTCGTTTATCCACTTGTTTATTTTCAAATGTTAATATATCTATTCACTTATTTCAACAGTAATATAGCTTGTTTTATTCATAATTTTAGAATTGGAAGGTTTAGAATCACGATGTAGACATATAAATATTTAAAAGCACTAAAGACAAACCGGCCAGTGTAATAAGAAGATGAATTTACAAGACACAATGACAGAATAGGGATTGGGAAGCAAACATCCTCGAAACAGGTTGGCTCTCTGGCCGTCGTGTGGGGGGGGGGGGGGACGCAGTGGTCCAGAGGTAAGATGTTAACAAAAAAAGTCGTTGGTTCGTGCCCAACAGTTTGAAACATGATCTCGATTTTGTTGTTTTTCGAGAACATCGACCCCCTAACTCCCCCCTCCCCCCAAAAAAAATTCCCCCCCCCTCACGCCGTCCCCCGCACACTTTTTAACTTTGGTCAAGTAAATAGACAAAAACGAGGCTTTTGGAGGCGTTGTTTTACCGCAAAAGTTAAAGTGTAAACTGAGGCTGAAGGAAAGCTGTTAATGTCTGTTTCGCATGAAAAGCCAAACGTGAAATATAAGAGATTTCATGCAAATTGAACAACGACCGTAAGTTCTAGTGATAACTCGTCAACACACTTGAGAAAAAACTAATTAAGCAACAATAAAAACTCACAACTTGTCGACATTATTGTTTGGAAAGAAAATATACTAGCGAGCTTTAATGATTACGTACCATCCGTTGGAATGGCAATTACATGTTAAAATTAATGTGAACAAAGTCATCAACTTTGGTTTCTATCTGATGCAAGACCGTTTACTGTTAACTAAGTTTTAATGTTATTGTGGCACACAGTGGTTTAACTAATATTTCGGACATTGGTGTGTGCATTTTGTGAAGTGATGGATCATTTCGAAAATTCATTTGATTTATCACGTGTGTGATTAACTCTTGCGTTTATAACAGTCTGGCATCGACATTGCATGTTGTTCTTCAGATTCTGGGGAAAATTCTAGTGACATGTTATTCCATTCCTCGATCTGACAGTTAACATTTTGATTTACCCACATCCACAACTAAGGTGACGTCGAGTTAAAAAAAAATGATTTGTAATCTTTCCGTACTGTCTTGTAAACAGCCAAGGAATCTTTAACCTGCACAGAGTGTTGTGATCTGCATACGTGACCTCCTTTTTATCGTCCATCACCAATGAGACTAGGTATTGATCCACCTGCCTGAACCAGGTGGGGGGGTAACTTATACTCGAATAAAAGGTCGAGAAAATGTGTCTACTCTGGTGGGGCTTGATCCCACGACCTTTTGGTGGTTGAGAAGCCCACACATTGCCTCTGGACTACCAAATCCCCCATATTCTTCGATCAAAGCACACTTAAGTTCAGCTGCATTACGAATGGTTCGTCGACGCACTCACCTTCGCAGTTCGTCCCAAGCATGTTCAATTCGATTGAGATTAGGTGAATTGGAGGCCATTCCAAGATGGTAAAAAATGTCTATTCTTGTTAGCAGAATCAGAATCAGAATCAGAATTGATAATTCGCAAAAGGCATTTTGCCCATGAATGCGAATATAGTGTTACACTTCACAGTTCATATTCACACATTTTCACGTCTAAGCACATGTTTAAATTGGTCAACAGATAAGCTGTTGATGACTCTATTTGGCAGGGCATTCCACTCGCAGATGGTTCGAGGAAAAAGCTGTGTTTGTAAATGTTGGTCCGGGTATGTGGGTTGATGAATTTTTGCTGGTGATAATTTCTTGTTGAGCTAGTATATTCATTGTTGGGTTGAGAAAAATAAGTCGGGATTTTCACGGTTGATGTGTCTGTGTTTATTGCTTTGTAAAATATGTGAGGCGAGAGTGTTTTCGGCGGGTTTCAGAGAAGACCAGTTAGGTCCTGTAATGTTGAGTCACGCATCCTTGTTCTCTTGACCAGCATTTTTTTACAAACTCGCGCTGCCCGTCTCTGTACCTTTTCAATTTGGTCAATTTGGTATTGGTGGTGTGGATCCCATGCAGCACTAGCGTATTCTAGCGTCGGCCTAACAAGTGCTGTGTATGCCTGTGAGATTTAATTTGCATGGGGCATTGACGCAGGTTTCGGTGGATAAATCCAAGGCATCTATTTGCTTTTGATGTGATTTCATTTATATGATCATCCCATTGGAGTTTTTTGTTGAGGCGGACTCCCAGATATGGTATGCTTTGAACGTGTTCCAGATGCTCGTTCATGAGGGTATAATCATATATGACTGGCTTTCGTTTTGGTGTAATGTTCATCACATAGCACTTTGATAGATGGAATTTCATATGCCACTCTTTTAGTCCATTTTTCAAGGGTTGACAGATCTCTTTGAAGGTTTTCTGCACTGGCTTTGTTTGTTATTACTCGAAACAATAGGCTGTCGTCCGCAAACAGTTTAAGATTTGTATCAGGGGACAGATTTTTCCCAAGATCATTTATGAATATTAAAAAACAGAGAGGTCCAAGGACTGTACCCTGGGGGACTCTTGATAGGACATGACAAGGTTCGCTTGCTTTTCCTTCTAGGATTACTCTTTGTGTCCTACCACGGAGCCAACTTTCAAACCATTTCAGGAGCTATTGGTTGTTTGTTTCATTATCAAATATATCGTTGGTGTTTCTTATTCCATAATTCTCTAGTTTTTGGAGGAGGCGTTGGTGGGGTACAGTGTCAAAAGCCTTACTAAAATCAAGGATTAGTAGGTCAACCTGTTTTTTGTCATCTATTGATTTAGCTATCGACTCTAGTGTTGATATAAGTTGTGTTTCACAGGAATGGTGCTTACGGAATCCATATTGGTAGTCTACCAGTACGTTATTTTCTTCCAGGTGGTTCATTATCGTGTGTGCTATGATATACTCCAGTACTTTGCAAGAAATTGAAGTTAGGGATACTGGGCGGTAGTTCGAAGCAATGTCACGTCTTCCTTTTTTATAAACAGCTGTGATGTTTGCTGTTTTTCAATCTTCTGGCACGAATCCGGTATTGATTGATTGTTGGAATATTGTGCAAAGAAATGGCGCGATCTCATTTGCTGTTTCTTTGAGGATTTTAGAGGGGATGTCATCTGGTCCTGTTGCCTTATGCGAGTCTAGTTGTTTGAGTTGTTTTATAACCCCTGGTATAGTGATACTAATTTGTTTGATTTCAGAAATTTCGCTACTTTCAATGATTGGTAAGTTTGGGTCCTCGGTGAACACACTTTCATATTGATCGTTAAGAATTTTTGCTTGTTCTTTGGAGTCTGTTGTTTCTGTGCCGTCTGGTCGTTGAAGGACGCTTATAATATGTTTTTACGCTTTGATTTGATGTAAGACCAGAATCTTTTGGTTATGCGAGCGTTGTCAGGGTCTGATTCTCATCGTCAATTTCAAGTAGTTGGTTTATGTATTTGAGGTGTTGTTTCCGTAATTCCTGATGAATTATTGTTCTGATTTTTCGATATTTTTGCCAGTCCTTTGATTTGTTGTGGCATTTTGCAGCATTATATCTCCTCTGCTTTTGTCTTATCAACCGTTTGATCTTTTTAGTTATCCACGATAAGTGTGCTTTGCCGCTAATTGTTTTCTTGGGTATATGTATGTTCATGAAATGTGTGACAAGTTCTTTGAATATTGTCCAATTTTCATTTACAGTTTTTGTCTCTGCATTTCTTTCGAATGTTTCGTAGCTATCTCGTAGGTCTTCTTAATAGCATTGATGTCGCCTTTGGGGTACAGGAAAATTGATCGAGGAGGTTTTTTTCTTTATTTTCGTTTTCATTTGTACGCTGCATAAAACTGCGTTGTGGTCACTCATACCAGGGACAACACTTGTTTCCACAAGGTCAGGATTTGTTGTCAAGATGATATCAAGTATGTTTTCACCTCTTGTTGGTTCGTGAGTTACTTGCGTCAGGTTGAATTCAGTGACAATTTCAATCATTTTTCATTTATGTGCCTGCTATATTGGGGATTTGGTCTAACTTCTTGTGCTTCCCATGTGATGTCTGGAAGATAAAAATCGCCGCCTAAAAAGAATGTTTGGGGTGTGCGTTCCTTGACTATGGAGCTTCCTTAAAGATTCATGTAGTTGTTCCATCACGTCAACGCCGCTAGATGGTTTTCTATAAAAACAACCCACGTGAAGGTCTCCCTGTGCCATAGATATTTTAGTCTATGTTATTTCACAATCAGTGTTGGCACAATTTTCTGTTGAGACTAAATTGTTTTTTACCTGCCATCAACACTCCTCCTTCGCCGCGCGTCCTGTCTTTCGGATATGGTGGTGGCTTTAGAAAATTTGAATTAAATATTGCTTTACAATCTATATGGTTACTGAGGTGAGTTTCTGTCGCGAGTATAATATCTGGTGAGTGTGTTTCTATCATTTGTTCCAGTTTCAATTGTTTGTCTTGGTTAATAAGACTACGACAGTTCAAATTTATTATAGTGAGATCTTTTTGAAAGTTCCTTTTTTGTTTTGTGATCCTTTTTTGCCTGACTGGTCAGAGTGTTGTTGATTTCGTTGTTGTTTTTGTCTTTTCTGTGTGAATGAAAATCTGACAGCTCATTTCCTATTGCCTGTGGGTTCGCCGCGTGTTGTGTTTCGATGGTGATTAGATTTCGAGGTGGGTGGTGGTCGTTGCGAGTGTGAATGACTGGTCTTCGACCGGTGATTGTTTGATTAAATGACGTTTACGTTTGCCACCACAGTGACATCGCCTCGGGCCGTTCCAGAAAAATGTTTTAAAGTGTAAACAGTAAACAATTGTCACCAAATAAAATGCCATTAAAAAGCTGTTGCATTGAATATGATCCATTTTTAAAATTTGAGATATTGTAAAATTTATCTGATTAAAATCGTTAAAAAGTATTTTTAAGATATACACAACACATTCACAAATATAATGGTATAAAAATCCGAAGGAAAAATAAGATAAATCCACTGGTAAAATGAAAAACAACACAGCACACGATACACGTCTTGCCTGCTAGGCTGTTATTAATCACAATCAGTATACGGTCTTGCATTATCTTAATGAAATATAGCCATATCATCATGATCTGGAAACAACCAGTTTGTTAGCACCTCACCAATGCAGTGACGTTTCTACGGAAGACGTGAAGCTGTGTTCGATGAGCCACGGTGAATGTACCCCAGACGTGCACTTTGCCTCCATCATGTTTATCTCTTTCGCGGGGGACTGGGAGTCCAGAGGCTGAATCACGCAAGATGGAGCATATTCTTATCGCTTGGCGTCCCCATACGACTTCTCCGATTTGCAAACGATATGTTAAATCGACTTTCCTCGCAAGTCAAAACCGATCTCCCCTTGCATGTGGTGCAATGACCAAGCCAGTCCGTTGACTCTTTGACGTTGGGCGTTTTCGTAGATGTTGAAATACGATATGTGGATCTTGACAAAGGGGTTGTAACTCTTGGCTGAGCACGTGTCGGACGAGCTGCTGTTCTATCTTCTTGTTATCGACAGATGAGACAAACCATTGTTGAATGATGGCAGTTAAACACAACTGCAAGCAACTTGTCTTGGGGGTCAAATAGCCTTTATCGCACCGATGGTCTATAGGTGATTCTCTGATGTCAGCCGTGACATTTTAATTTTGTAAAGAATATCGTTCTTTCATTCTGTTTCACTAGGTTTTTATATAACAGTAGATGTCTGTCGATAGTCATACCAATTTTTAAACCCATCGGACTTTTATAGTGTCTGAAATGCAAAACGTTGCATTACTACACATGCTGCAGGTGCACAGGTGACCAGTTCACAAATCACTAATTCCGCGTTAAAACTATAAACCTTGGCGTGCAATGACACGGGTGACACAATAACAATCACCTCCAAGATCGCAAAGCACTCAGAATAAAAAGAGTTAAAGACTGCCAGCACTGCTCTACTCATATTATATTTCCCATCATAAGCAAGTATATCTGTACTGGAAGATTTGGACAAATTCCCGATGAAAGTGTTTAGAAAACGTGGAAAACCGGATCTGTTTAGATATGGGGTATGTTTTGATTTTCCGTGCCCCCTCCCCCCGCCGTACACCTTTGGGAATTGTCGTAATTAGCAAGACTGCATGTCTAAAACAGAAGCCCATCATTATGCAAACAACAAATATAAGGAAGATTAGGCAGAACTCGGACTTCCTCAGCATTATGGAGTAGATCTAGAAATGAATGGATTTTCATTAACCGTTCTAATAGAAGTATAATATAGGAAACGGTTGATAGCTTTAAATATATTTTTGAATTTCATTATAACACAACTATCAACACTCTCGTACCCATCTCCTCACCCACCCCCACCACCCCACCCCCACCCCCACCACCCCACACCCCCACCTTTTCCCAAGTACCCGTCCCCGGAGATTTTAACTATTTTTATTGTTGAATAAACAGATGTCCCCTTTTCTCTATTCTATATGTTCTATGTGTTCTGAATTGATTTAAATTTGTCTACAAAATAAAACAAAGCTGAACAAGTATTGCATTAGCTCGCAAAAATAATGTACCTGAGCACTTCCTTTCAAGACATATTTACACAAATGCGGCCAGAGTGCTTTTGACATCAATCCACCGGGTAACAAGGTAATACGATGATGCACATCGCTGTACAAATTTGGCATGTGGACTAGATAGGGCGTGTTTGTCAACGTATCATGCATACTTTTGAGTGTGAGGATAAATTTTAGAGCAACTTTTCCCCATATGAATTTAAAGTATCTTTTTCTCCAATTTCGAAAAATTTAATTAAATTTAATCATTATATATATATATCTATATATATATATATATATATATTTATATATATATATATATATAAAAAAAAAAAAAAAGTATGCATTCTCAGGTCATGTACTGGCGGTGCTGAGTCTAGGAAGTCTTTAGAGAATAAACATATAGTAAGATTAGGCATAATCAACCTGACCAGTATGAACGTCTTACACCAATTTATATAATTTTCTTTGGAGTAACTCCCATAGTCGGGCACTACGCTATTACTATCCCTGACCCTTCCCCATCTCTACCCTGCCCATCGCTCCCCCAACCACCCCATGAAACTATCCCACCCTAACCTGCCACCCTCCACCCCTTCCTATCCCAGGCAAAGTTGGGTCCCTCTGGCAGTTCACACCCCCGTGTGCCCGCCTATGTTAGCATAATACTCAATAGGTAGGCATCTACATTTTTTACAAATTTTATTTTGTATTTTTATTTCTTTTACGTTCACCATTTAAGTTTCTTACAATGCAGAATAGCATCTACATTTTTTACAAATTTTATTTTTGTATTTTTTATTTCTTTTTACACGTTCTACCATTTACCAAGAGCATCTTGGCGCACAGTTTCTTACCCTGAATAGAAGCATATTTATCACCAAGGAAAAATAATTTGAGATTTTGATTCCTTGGATGGCATCAACTAGTCTAACTGGCATTTTATGAAATTTCAGATAAGTTGTTTACTCTCACCCCTTATTACATCATAAATTTGTAATTTATACATTTCACCACCTTCAGGTATAAATTTTTGTCTTGATTTATACTTGCTTTCATTCATTATCTATCATTTCTTCATTCTAGACCCAGTGAGATATAGATCTAATCTTACATTTCTCTATCATTTCTTCTTTCTAGACCCAGTGAGATATAGATCTAGTCTTACATTTATCCTATTTTTCGTTCTTGTTTCCCATACTCACGTCTCTCTCTCCCTTTCTTTCTCCCTTTTATCTCTCTGTTTCTCTTCTTTCTATCTCTCTCTCTCTCTCTCTCTCTCTCTCTCTCTCTCTCTCTCTCTCTCTCTCTCTCTCTCTCTCTCTCTCTCTCTCTCTCTCTCTCTCTCTCTCTCTCTCTCTCTCTCTCTCTCTCTCTCTCTCTCTCTCTCTCTCTCTCTCTCTCTCTCTCTCTCTCTCTCTCTCTCTCTCTCTCTCTCTCTCTCTCTCTCTCTCTCTCTCTCTCTCTCTCTCTCTCTCTCTCTCTCTCTCTCTCTCTCTCTCTCTCTCTCTCTCTCTCTCTCTCTCTCTCTCTCTCTCTCTCTCTCTCTCTCTCTCTCTCTCTCTCTCTCTCTCTCTCTCTCTCTCTCTCTCTCTCTCTCTCTCTCTCTCTCTCTCTCTCTCTCTCTCTCTCTCTCTCTCTCTCTCTCTCTCTCTCTCTCTCTCTCTCTCTCTCTCTCTCTCTCTCTCTCTCTCTCTCTCTCTCTCTCTCTCTCTCTCTCTCTCTCTCTCTCTCTCTCTCTCTCTCTCTCTCTCTCTCTCTCTCTCTCTCTCTCTCTCTCTCTCTCTCTCTCTCTCTCTCTCTCTCTCTCTCTCTCTCTCTCTCTCTCTCTCTCTCTCTCTCTCTCTCTCTCTCTCTCTCTCTCTCTCTCTCTCTCTCTCTCTCTCTCTCTCTCTCTCTCTCTCTCTCTCTCTCTCTCTCTCTCTCTCTCTCTCTCTCTCTCTCTCTCTCTCTCTCTCTCTCTCTCTCTCTCTCTCTCTCTCTCTCTCTCTCTCTCTCTCTCTCTCTCTCTCTCTCTCTCTCTCTCTCTCTCTCTCTCTCTCTCTCTCTCTCTCTCTCTCTCTCTCTCTCTCTCTCTCTCTCTCTCTCTCTCTCTCTCTCTCTCTCTCTCTCTCTCTCTCTCTCTCTCTCTCTCTCTCTCTCTCTCTCTCTCTCTCTCTCTCTCTCTCTCTCTCTCTCTCTCTCTCTCTCTCTCTCTCTCTCTCTCTCTCTCTCTCTCTCTCTCTCTCTCTCTCTCTCTCTCTCTCTCTCTCTCTCTCTCTCTCTCTCTCTCTCTCTCTCTCTCTCTCTCTCTCTCTCTCTCTCTCTATTTCTCTCTCTCTCTCTCTATCTCCTTCTCACCTTTTATTACTTACTTATTTTCATATTTTATTTCATTCTAGATCTGAACCTTCACTCGCTCTTTTCACCCCCCCCCTCCTCCACTGCTACGTTTCTTAACATCACTGTCTTTTTTTCTTTTCTTTCTTTCTCCTTTATGTTTTATTCTGACATCACATTGTGTGATGCAGAGAGTAATACTTAGATCTAGATTCTAAATATTTCTCGTTTGTTGTCTGACGGGGTTATACCCGAAACGTCACGTGTTTGCTCTGTCTTTATTAGTGCGTTGTCACTTATTGTCATATTTCGCCCTTGAATAAAACTCTTAACTTAAGAGATGAAATCACCCTTAAAATTGCAATATTTATGGGCCTTATTAACAGAAGACCACGAACAGAGTTTTATTATAAATCTAATTCCTTGATAATCAGCTATTGACTTTCCAAAAAAATCCTATGGTGATTATATAAATCAAATTATAAAGATGCAGGACAGTGACGATATGATGTTTAAATATATTCAAATCAAAGGTTTTTCTCTCATCAGGACGAAATCTAACCATTCTTTCTTCTTCTTTGTTGCCTTAGAGATTTCGCGATTGTATGTATTATTTTCTTTCTGCGATATTTTCCTTTTTTGCTAAATATAATAAAAATCTGGTTTAGGCTTGATTTTAACAAGCTCCACAGCTTTAGGGGTTGTTGTTGGTGGTGGTGTTGTTGTTGTTTTTTTGTTGTTGCTGTTGTTGCTTTTCGCGTGTGTGTATTTTAAATTCATCTGTTTTCAAATAAGGGATTGTCCTCAACAACAATTGAATAGTAATACTATATTGTTTTATAATAAAGACGTGACGTTTCTCAAAAAGGATCAAGAGCTATCTTTGTTTGGTGCGTGGATATATATCACTAAAAGATGTATTTATTGTTATGACATGATTACTGTTTTCACCAGTAATAAACTTATTCAACCTGAACTCAAAACTGCATGTAAGTAGATAGCTGTGCCCCATGATTTTCATGAAAATGATTAAAACACACAAAAATATTTAT
>JAXRKP010000113.1:0-5000 GCA_037039925.1 Doris montereyensis | reverse complement strand
AAAGGAGGGCCTCTTTTTACCCAATGTATGTAATGCGGGGTCCCCAGATTGTCATAAAATTGAGCTGCAGATATCCGTAACTGATCTCGAGCTAAGTGACGCATGTAAGAGACGATGGTTACCGTTTTAATGGCTCTCTTGGAGACCAAACGTCTAAGGCCCATTTCTGAAAAAGAGGACGTTAGAGTTGAAGATTTTTGGCTTGGTCTCCATTTGTACCTTCTTTTCCATCAATGACATCGAAACAAAAGAAAGTATCAACCACTTATAGTGCTTAGTCATTCACGATAACTGCTTCTTTTGTTGGTCAATTTCACTTTCAGCACTTTTCAACTTTCCAAGTTGGATTCGGAGACCAATTAATTTTGATGGTTTGTTCACTTCTGTTAACTTTGTCTGCATCTCATTATGTTAGTGTGAGAGGAGAGCAATATCATCGGTAAAATCTAGGTCATCAATTTGCCTTCCATGCTATACACTGAATATCATTTCTGCTTCCGTTTGTGGATTCTTTCATCAGCCAGTCAATTGCAAGGAGGAAAAAGAATGGTAATATTAAGCATTATTGCCTAACTCGAGTCTTGATGTAAAAACTAGCATTTAACTATCCCTCGTATAGAACTCCGTAGATTGTCCCTTTAGACATGTTTCTAATAAGACTCACCAACTTCTGGGGTATTCAGTAAGGTCTCATGATTTTCCAGAGCGTGTCCAGGTCTACACTGTGAAAAGCCTTCTCGTAGTCAATGAAGTTATTCTGAAGTTTGTCATCGACAGCTGTTTTTATTCTATTCAGAATTATTCAGTTGCCACGTTCCCAGGGATGGAGAGTAAGGTGATTCTTCTATCCTTGTTATAGTTACTGGTGTCTCCTTTCTTTGGAGGCTTTGCTGCAAGATGTCCTACTTTGCAGCCATTGGGAAAAAGTTCTTCATTCAAAATCCTGGCGAATAAGGCGTGACACACATCTACTATTACCGATGCGCTTTCCAAGTAATATTCAGCGGCTTTTTCAGAGTGCAATTGCTTAATTGCCCACAGTGTGTGAAGCATCGCAACTAATGCGCATGTCTCTCCTACCTGGTAGAATGTCCGGTGAATGTTTTATTGAAAGATTTAGAAGATTTTCAAAGTATACTGCCTATTACCTCATCTGTATATCTTTATCAAAGATATTTTTTGCATGTTTATCCTTTATGGGTATATCAGCTCTTCCTTGCTTTCCTGATAAGACATCCGTTGTTTGATAAAAATCTATCATGTTATGCCCTTCTGTTGCCGCTTTTTCGTCCTCCTCAACTAGTTGATTGACATATTTCTCTTCGTGTTTCTGGATTGCTTTCTAGACTTACGTTCTCACTCTAAAATACTCTGCCTGTGCTGTACTTCTCGCTGCTCTATTCTTTCCTTCATTCACAGCTGCCTACGTCAATTTTCTTATATCTATCAAATCCAGTGATTCGTGACTGAACCAAATGCTCTGTTGGTAGCTAATTTTCCCAGGACATTTGTGTAAGTTGATGTGAAAAATTCCCACATCCTTCCCCATATTGTACTTTGACATCCTCCTCCGCAAGGTCTGTCAAGTGTTGGAACTTTTTCTTTTCATCAGCACTTCTGGGTACTCAGACAACTTCCAGGGATCTTCTAACTTTCTTGAGACGCAAATGAAGTTAATCTGATTCTCAATATGTCCATCTTCGGATACCCAAATGCCTCTGTGAATTCTCTTCTGTTGGAAAACGGTGCATGCAATGATGCCGCTGTTGAAAGAACACACGTTTGAAAATCGTTCACCATTGCCGTTCAGTTCTCCAAAACCATGGACTCTCATAATACCATCATGCACACCTTAGCATTTGCATCTCCAACGACGATATTAACATATGCGATAGATTCCCAATAAACTTTTGCCGCTGGTTGTAGAAGGCGTCCTTGATTTTTTCAATCGCATCATTTGTCGGCCCCTAGACTTGTTCTGTTGTGAATGATTTGTACAAGGTAAGGTGGCTTCCCTTACGCCCAACCCCCAACCTGGAAGAAGGCCAAATAACTCTTTTCATGAGCCTCTACCTGAAGAAAGAGCCATTTAGTTTGCCTCTTATGCCACATGGGGCGAGGGGGGGTGGGTCACGTTGGGAACATTCTTTGCAACACCCTTTACCCATAGAGCAGTGTCGAAGATGTAAAGAATACTGTTTACAATAGATTGCAAAATATAAATAGATAAACCACCCACAATACATCAACATGAGAAATATAAATAGATAAACCACCACCATCAACATGAGAAATATAAATAGATAAACCACCAACAATACATCAGCATGAGAAATATAAATAGATAAACCACCCACAATACATCAGCATGAGAAATATAAATAAATAAACCACCCACAATACATCAACATGAGAAATATAAATAGATAAGCCACCCACAATACATCAACATGAGAAATATAAATAGATAAACCACCCACAATACATCAACATGAGAAATAAATCAACATAAATATAAATATAAATATAAATATAAATATAAATATAAATATAAATATAATATATAAATATAAATATAAATATAAATATAAATATAAATATAAATATAAATATAAAATATAAATAGCATGATAGGTAATGACACCAGCGCATATGAAAAGGTGACGGGACAGCACAACATACGATATGAGAAAGGCGCATGAACCTACGTGTCTCAAATAGTACGATCTTTGGAGGAGAAAGTTGTTTTGTGTGTGTGCATAATACTATGATATTCAAAAAGCAATATGGGTTTCCCCAAATGAAAGGCCTGAAATTCAGATCGACCATGTCTGCATATCATCAAGCAAATTCATGAGATCCTTACAAAGTGTCAGAGAAATTCGAGGCGCACATAATGCATAACCATCTGGTAGCAAAATTTCGACAACAACAACAAAAAAAGATTCACTCAACCCAACCAGGAAAAAAAGATTAAGTTCCAAATCAATCTTCTGAAAAGAGTGTCAAAAAGAACGAATTTCAACGTGAGGTAAGTGACAGATTCCAAATGCTTGAAATTCTTTTTTGATTGTTATTTAATTGAATTGAATGCCCTTTTATTATTCACGAAGGGAAAATTGTTTTTGTTACAGTGAGTAACATGCAACGTAGAATAAGTATAAACAACAAATGGTATAAAACATTGAATTGTACATTACGTTACGCGTCATTCAATAAATTTAGCATAGTAATATAACACAATTATCGTGTATCAATATCAACATGGCAGTGACAACAACAATGACAGCTATAAATGTGATCATGATTGTTTTTGATGAAGAGGGATTTATAATTATGATGTTTGATGATGATGATGATGATGATGATGATGGTAGAGATGATGATGATGATAATGCTGATGATAATGCTGCTGTTGCTGCTGCTGCTGATGATGATGATGATGACGATGATGATGATGGTGGTGATTGTGATTGTGATGAAACTTAAAAATCAATTCTGAATTAAGGCAAAGACATCCATTGATATAATATTATATACTTCTTCAAATTGTGTTTTACTATACAAGGGTTATAGCATCCTCTTGAGTTATGTCCCCTGTATTGTGCTGACCAAGAGCTACGCCTTGATGGCGATGGCTAGTTGAACTAGCTACAAAACTCTGATTGCAGCAGTGAAGTTACCTTACCTCAGGTCAACTATTGACAAGAGACGAGAGTCAAAAAAAATATTGGCAGAAGAAAAAAATGGCTGGAGAGAAAAGCAAAAGAAGTTCAAGATTTTGCATATAAGAACGATACTCGATCTTTAGGATTATGAAAGAAATACCAGGAACAAATAGTACAAAACCTCAGGTTCCGAGCAAAGACACACATGGCAAGATATTCAGCTTGAAATAGGATATAAAACAGAGATGGATGGATCATTTTACTGATATCCTGAACCAACCCAGCCCAGAATCGAATTGAAAATCAGTCGGAATTAGCCTTATTTATATATAGGAGTGAAATCCGAACAGAAGAGGTAATAAAGGCAACTCACATTAAAGAACAATACGAAGGAGCCACACTGGAGTGTGAAGTCAAAGGCGAAATATGACAATAAGTGACAACTCCACTAATAAAGACAGAACAAACACGTGACATTTCGGGTATAGGAAGGTTGGAAGGTTGGCAAAATCATTAATTTGCCAAAACAAAGTGACCACTGAAACTGTTCAAACTGGAGAGGAATAGCTTTACTCTCACTGCTAAGTAAGGTCATGTACAAGATGATTTTGGAAAGAATCAAGGAGGTGACTGATCTCAGATTAAGAGACAACAAATCTGTAATCAGGAGAGGTAGATCGTGTAACGATGCCATATTCACACTACAACAGATCATCGAAAAAATCGCATGAAACAAAATCTCTGGTATTTATGCATGTCATCAATTTTTTTACAAAGAAGTTTTTGACAGCGTCCATTGGAAAACAATGTGGAAAATAGTAAGGTCATATGGCGGGCTT
Organism: Doris montereyensis; assembly: GCA_037039925.1. NCBI lineage: Eukaryota > Metazoa > Mollusca > Gastropoda > Nudibranchia > Dorididae > Doris > Doris montereyensis. The sequence goes on along the minus strand of JAXRKP010000113.1, from coordinate 493 downwards.
GACAAAATTGTAAACATGATGAAAGTGCAGTAGAATGACTCACGATGCTGTATAATAATAAAAAATAAATAAAAAAGAAGGCCAGAATACAACTGACACAACTTATTTATGGAAGTGGTCAAACTGGCTAATGCCATCAGAGCAATGAACCGATACAAATTACCTATTATCAGATTAGCGGAAACCAGATAAAGTGACAAGGGAAAAACGTTTGGCAGGAAAATTGTGTGTTGTTCTCAGGAAAAGATCAGATTGATATTGTGTATGGCATTGGCTCACTTTTCAAGAATAAAGCTAGAAAATCATTGTTGTCGGGAAACTGTTTCAGACCAAATCATCACTGCTAAGTTTGAAACAGATCATACCAAAACTGTCTTTTATACAATTATATGCACCCACCAATACAGTAGATATTGAAATTAAAGATAACTTCTACAAAGAACTACAAGAAGTTATCGACAAAACTCCAACACATGATTTTATTGTGGTCGTG
>JAXRKP010001129.1:157500-163694 GCA_037039925.1 Doris montereyensis | reverse complement strand
CTAAATATAGATCTAAGCCAAATAGATGTCTTCATTCTCGCCTCTAAATATAGATCTAAGCCAAATATAATATGTCTTAGATGTCTTCATTCTCGCCTCTAAATATAGATCTAAGCCAAATAGATGTCTTCATTCTCGCCTCTAAATATAGATCTAAGCCAAATAGATGTCTTCATCCTCGCCTCTAAATATAGATCTAAGCCAAATAGATGTCTTCATCACTCGCCTCTAAATATAGATCTAAGCCAAATAGATGTCTTCATTCTCGCCTCTAAATATAGATCTAAGCCAAATAGATGTCTCCATTCTCGCCTCTAAATATAGATCTAAGCCAAATAGATGTCTTCATTCTCGCCTCTAAAATATAGATCTAAGCCAAATAGATGTCTTCATTGTCGCCTCTAAATATAGATCTAAGCCAAATAGATGTCTTCATTCTAAGCCAAATAGATGTCTTCATTCTCACTCTAAATATAGATCTAAGCCAAATAGATGTCTTCATTCTAAGCCAAATAGCTAAGCCAAATAGATGTCTCTCTCTAAATATAGATCTAAGCCAAATAGATGTCTTCATTCTCGCCTCTAAAAATATGTCTAAGCCAAATCATTCTCGCCTCTAAATATAGATCTAAGCCAAATAGATGTCTTCATTCTCGCCTCTAAATATAGATCTAAGCCAAATAGATGTCTTCATTCTCGCCTCTAAATATAGATCTAAGCCAAATAGATGTCTTCATTCTCGCCTCTAAATATAGATCTAAGCCAAATAGATGTCTTCATTCTCGCCTCTAAATATGGATCTAAGCCAAATAGATGTCTTCATTCTCGCCTCTAAATATAGATCTAAGCCAAATAGATGTCTTCATTCTCGCCTCTAAATATAGATCTAAGAATAAATCTAAGCCAAATATGTCTTCATTCTCGCCTCTAAATATAATCTAAGCCAAATAGATGTCTTCATTCTCGCCCAAATCTAAATATAGATCTAAGCCAAATAGATGTCTCCATTCTCCAAATGGTATCCTCTAAATATAGATCTAAGCCAAATAGATGTCTTCATTCTCGCCTCTAAATATAGATCTAAGCCAAATAGATGTCTTCATTCTCTAAATATAGATCTAAATAAAATAGCCTCTAAATATAGATCTAAGCCAAATAGATGTCTTCATCCTCGCCTCTAAATATAGATCTAAGCCAAATAGATGTCTTCATCCTCGCCTCTAAATATAGATCTAAGCCAAATATAATATGTCTTCATTTCGCCTCTAAATATAGATCTAAGCCAAATAGATGTCTTCATTCTCGCCTCTAAATATAGATCTAAGCCAAATAGATGTCTTCATCCTCGCCTCTAAATATAGATCTAAGCCAAATAGATGTCTTCATCACTCTCCATTCGCCTCTAAATATAGATCTAAGCCAAATAGATGTCTTCATTCTCGCCTCTAAATATCTAAACCAAATAGATGTCTTCATTCTAAGCCAAATAGATGTCTTCATTCTCGCCTCTAAATATAGATCTAAGATGTCTTCATCCTCCTCTAAATATAGATCTAAGCCAAATATTAATTCTCATCTAAATATAGATCTAAGCCAAATAGATGTCTTCATCCTCGCCTCTAAATATAGATCTAAGCCAAATAGATGTCTTCATCCTCGCCTCTAAATATAGATCTAAGCCAAATAGATGTCTTTATTCTCGCCTCTAAATATAGATCTAAGCCAAATATTTCTTCATTCTCCTCGCCTCTATTTTCGCCTCTAAATTTCTAAGCCAAATATATATGTCTTCCTCCTAAATATAGGTAGATCTAAGCCAAATAGATGTCTTCATCCTCGCCTCTAAATATAGATCTAAAATAGCCAAAATAGATGTCTTCATTCTCGCCTCTAAATATAGATCTAAGCCAAATAGATGTCTTCATTCTCGCCTCTAAATATAGATCTAAGCCAAATAGATGTCTTCATTCTCGCCTCTAAATATAGATCTAAGCCAAAATAGATGTCTTCATCCTCGCCTCTAAATATAGATCTAAGCCAAATAGTCTTCAAATATAGATCTAAGCCAAATGTCGTCTCCATTCTCGCCTCTAAATATAGATCTAAGCCAAATAGATGTCTTCATTCTCGCCTCTAAATATAGATCTAAGCCAAATAGATGTCTCCATTCTCGCCTCTAAATATAGAAATAGATGTCTTCATTCTCGCCTCTAAATAGATCCTAAGCCAAATAGATGTCTCCATTCTCGCCTCTAAATATAGATCTAAGCCAAATAGATGTCTTCATTCTCGATCCTCTAAATATAGATCTAAGCCAAATAGATGTCTTCATTCTCGCCTCTAAATATGGAGATCTAAAAAGATGTCTTCATTCTCGAAATATAGATCTAAGCCAAATAGATGTCTCCATTCTCGCCTCTAAATATAGATCTAAGCCAAATAGATGTCTTCATTCTCGCCTCTAAATATAGATCTAAGCCAAATAGATGTCTTCATTCTCGCCTCTAAATATGGATCTAATCCAAATAGATGTCTATTCTCGCCTCTAAATATAGATCTAAGCCAAATAGATGTCTCCATTCTCGCCTCTAAATATAGATCTAAGCCAAATAGATGTCTCCATTCTCGCCTCTAAATATAGATCTAAGCCAAATAGATGTCTTCATTCTCGCCTCTAAATATAGATCTAAGCCAAATAGATGTCTCCATTCTCGCCTCTAAATATAGATCTAAGCCAAATAGATGTCTTCATTCTCGCCTCTAAATATAGATCTAAGCCAAATAGATGTCTTCATTCTCGCCTCCTAAATATAGATCTAAGCCAAATTGTCTCCATTCTCGCCTCTAAATATGGATCTAAGCCAAATAGATGTCTTCATTCTCGCCTCTAAATATAGATCTAAAATAGATGTCTTCATTCTCGCCTCTAAATATAGATCTAAGCCAAATAGATGTCTTCATTCTCGCCTCTAAATATAGATCTAAGCCAAATAGATGTCTTCATTCTCGCCTCTAAATATAGATCTAAGCCAAATGATGTCTTCATTCTCGCCTCTAAATATAGATCTAAGCCAAATAGATGTCTTCATCCTCGCCTCTAAATATAGATCTAAGCCAAATGTCTCAGCCTCTAAATATAGATCTAAGCCAAATAGATGTCTTCATTCTCGCCTCTAAATATCTATCTAGATGTCTTCATCCTCGCCTCTAAATATAGATCTAAGCCAAATCTTCATTCTCGCCTCTAAATATAGATCTAAGCCAAATAGATGTCTTCATTTTCGCCTCTAAATATAGATCTAAGCCAAATATAATGTCTTCATTCTCGCCTCTAAATATAGATCTAAGCCAAATAGATGTCTTCATTCTCGCCTCTAAATATAGATCTAAGCCAAATAGATTCATCCTTCTAAATATCTAAGCCAAATAATGTCTTCTCTAAATATATCTAAGCCAAATAGATGATCTAAGCCAAATAGATGTCTTCATCCTCGCCTCTAAATATAGATCTAAGCCAAATAGATGTCTTCATCCTCGCCTTCCAAATAAATGTCTTCATCCTCGCCTCTAAATATAGATCTAAGCCAAATAGATGTCTTCATTCTCGCCTCTAAATATAGATCTAGACAGCCAAATAGATGTCTTCATTCTCGCCTCTAAATATGAGATCTAAGCCAAATAGATGTCTTCATCCTCGCCTCTAAATATAGATCTAAGCCAAATAGATGTCTTCATTCTCGCCTCTAAATATAGATCTAAGCCAAATAGATGTCTTCATTCTCGCCTCTAAATATAGATCTAAGCCAAATAGATGTCTTCATTCTCGCCTCTAAATATAGATCTAAGCCAAATAGATGTCTTCATTCTCGCCTCTAAATATAGATCTAAGCCAAATAGATGTCTTCATTCTCGCCAGGTCTGTAAACACAGGTCTGTGTTTCCCCAGGTCTACTTTTCAGTCATAATTTGATTTATTATTTCTTGTGTACTGTATTGACCAAGCTTAGGACTCCTTCTTCCAGCACAGTTTTAGTACTGCAGCGTGTGCTTCAGCAGATGGTGACCCATTTCCCATCAATCAAGCAATCTCTCATTGTCTTAAACAATGCTGGGCTTTAGTCTTCAGCCGTCTTCTTTCTCCAACTCTGTGATAGCGCTTATAAGTAGATAGGCATATTATTCACACAAAATAAAACAACAAACAGTAAAAGTAGAAATGAGAATACAATCACCCCCCCCCCCCCCCACCCCCAGCCACACAAAATGGATTGATGCTTCTATAACTGATATATTCTTGGTATATTACAGGTGTTAATAAGAATAACAAAGAACTCAATTGTCCCCTGTCTGTGTTCCTGGGGGAACATAGACCTGGGGAACATAGACCTGAGGAACATAGGAAAACTGCATAATACAAAGCCAACATGAACCGATTTGCAATGGATACCTTCAGAAGAACCAGACAAAAATAAAAATAAAAAAATAAAAAATAAATAAAAAATAGAATAAAATAAAATAAAATTTATATATACGTATATATATATATATATATATATATATATATATATATATATATATATATATATATATATATATATATATATATATATATATATATATATATATATATATATATATATATATATATATATATATATATATGTATTGTCGTTGAGGCATAAAAACATAAAAACAGTGCTAGGAAATGTAGTTATATTTGTCCCTCGTCCCAATGTCATGTCGTGATATTTACAGGTGAATTCCATCTCTGTCTTGTGGCGTCGATGGCCGAGCGGTTAGGCTACCGGACAGGGTGGGGATCATGAGGTCCCACGAGTTCGAATCCGGCCGGGCAAAGCCAGGGCCAACGTTGAGTTCCTTGGGAAAATACGCTTAACACGCATTTTCACCACTCTAACCAGGTGCAAATGGGTACAAGAGCACCTAGCTTAGGAGTAAAAACCTGCGTGAAGACTAGCATCTTATCCAGTAGGCGATTATCATCACCTGTTCCGCTTCACGCTTAGTAGTAGTAGTAGTAGTAGTAGTAGTAGTAGTAGAGTAGTAGTAGTAGTAGTAGTAGTAGTAGTAGTAGTAGTAGTAACAGTAGAAGTATCAGCAGTAGTAGTAGAAGTATTCGTAGTCGTAGTTGTAGTAATAGTAGTAGTAGTAGTAGTAGTAGTAGTAGTAGTAGTAGTAGTAGTAGTAGTAGTAGTAGTAGTAGTAGTAATAGTAAAGAAATAGTAGTAGTAGTGGTAGTACTAGTAGTACTAGTAGTAGTAGTAGTAGTAGTAGTAGTAGTAGTAGTAGTAGTAGTAGTAGTAGTAGTAGTAGTAGTAGTAGTAGTAGTAGTAGTAGTAGTAGTAGTAGTAGTAGTAGTAGTAATACGAAGTAGCCACAGTGGAGTGAATTCAAAGGCGAAATATGACAATAATTGACAAATTCACTAATAAAGACAGAACAAACACGTGACGTTTCGGGTATAACCCTTTGTCAGACAACAAACGAGAAATATCTAGAATCTAGATCTAAGTACTACCTCCGGCATCACACAATGCGATGTCAGAAGAAATACAGAAAGGAGAAAGAAAGTTAAGAAAAAGACAGCGATGATAAGAAACGTAGCAGACGGGGGATGTGAAGAATGAGCGAGAATTATGTGTGTGTGTTATTCGTTTGCGTGTGTGTTATTTGTGTATATGTGTGTGTTATTTGTTGCGTGTGTGTGTATATGTGTATTTATTCATTTGTGTGTGTATGTGTGTGTTATTGGTATGGCGCTTGGAAGAAAAGATCTAAAATATCTCTCAGTGCGGGATTTTAAATGCATAAGCCGACCGCTTCTACTACTTGTTTTGGGTATGGAGAAAAGAGGTGGGTGTTGTCTTTAAGTATACTCTTGAGTTTGATCTTGCGTTGAATCTCATACAGATCTTCAAAGTTTTCCGGTTCTACATCACTTATGAGTTTCCTATGTGTTTCAGTTTCCTATTAAATTTCTTCTTTTCTCTATCTCTTGAATTTCTTCCCCATGCAGTTATACTAAAAATAATAATACTCTTTATGCAAGCTTGATGGAAAGTCTTATTAGAGTGTTAACAATTTGGAACTTATAAAGCCTCCTCATAAAATACATTCTTTTGTTCGATTTATTTGATTGTTTTTTGCCATTCTAGCTTCTCGTCAAAAATTAT
>JAXRKP010001129.1:150000-152500 GCA_037039925.1 Doris montereyensis | reverse complement strand
GATGTGAGAGTGAGAGTGGAGGCTGATGATGTGAGAGTGGGAGGCTGATGATGGGAGAGTGAGGCTGATGATGTGAGAGTGAGAGTGGGAGGCTGATGATGTGAGAGTGAGAGTCTGATGATGTGAGAGTGAGAGAGGCTGATGATGTGAGAGTGAGAGGCTGATGATGTGAGAGTGAGAGGCTGATGATGTGAGTGAGAGGCTGGTGATGTGAGAGTGAGAGGCTGATGATGTGAGAGTGAGAGGCTGATGATGTGAGAGTGAGAGGCTGGTGATGTGGAGAGTGAGAGGCTGATGATGTGAGAGTGAGAGGCTGGTGATGTGAGAGTGAGAGGCTGATGATGTGAGAGTGAGAGGCTGGTGATGTGAGAGTGAGAGGCTGATGATGTGAGAGTGAGAGGCTGGTGATGTGAGAGTGAGAGGCTCTCCCGGTGACGTCCGTGCTTCCTACCCACCTCGTCTTGGTATTCTTTCAGTCAAACCAAAACGTAGGCCACAGCCATATTCAGAATAACTACCACCACCACCACCAACAACAACATCTTAATAATAATAATAATAATAATAATAATAGTAATAATAATGTTAGTTCTTTATTGTCCATTAAATGGCAATTTGTTGTTTGAGTTACACAGTTGAGACATAAATTTCACAGTTGAGACATAAATTACACAGTTGAGACATAAATTACACAGTTGAGTAAATGTTGAGACATAAATTACACAGTTGAGACATAAATTACACAGTTGAGATATAAATTACACAGTTGAGACATAAATTACACAGTTGAGACATAAATTACACAGTTGAGACATAAATTACACAGTTGAGACATAAATTACACAGTTGAGACATAAATTACACAGTTGAGACATAAATTACACAGTTGAGACATAAATTACACAGTTGAGACATAAATTACACAGTTGAGACATAAATTACACAGTTGAGACATAAATTACACAGTTGAGACATAAATTACACAGTTGAGACATAAATTACACAGTTGAGACATAAATTACACAGTTGAGATATAAATTACACAGTTGAGACATAAATTACACAGTTGAGACATAAATTACACAGTTGAGATATAAATTACACAGTTGAGACATAAATTACACAGTTGAGATATAAATTACACAGTTGAGACATAAATTACACAGTTGAGACATAAATTACAGTTGAGATATAAAAAGCTACAAAACACACACGTCTTACACACATACAAACAACATTTTCACATAATCACATACACACACACTTCTAAGTACAAATGTGTAGACCTTTACAGACATAATGCGCATTATTCACAGTCCAAAACACTGGTCTTACGACACATACAAACAACTTTTACAACATAATCACATACACACACACTTCTAATACAAATGTGTAGGTACTGTCAGACATAATGTGCATTATTCCCAGTCCAATGGTTACGAATACAACAACCTACCTCTGTCTGTCTGTCTGTCTGTCTGTCTCTGTCTCTCTCTCTGTCTCTCTCTCTATCTCTCATTCTCACTCTCTCTCTCTCTCTCTCTCTCTCTCTCTCTCTCTCTCTCTCTCTCTCTCTCTCTCTCTCTCTCTCTCTCTCTCTCTCTCTCTCTCTCTCTCTCTCTCTCTCTCTCTCTCTCTCTCTCTCTCTTCCTCCTCTTCCAATGAATATTTACTAGAAGAATAGCAGTGTCATAATATTTGAGAAACTCCACTTTAACTAGACTTTGCTCTTATGGATCGAGTAGTTAACTGTCTTTATTGCCGTCGGGACGAATGTCATTTTATATCTGTTGTTCGACATTTCACCTCGACATATCTTCTTCCCGATGGCAACATCTTGAATTCTGGGTGAAGTGTGTGTTGTTGGTTGTGTATGATCTGAAACGCTTTTCGTTCCACCGCATTTGAATATAGACTGTCAATTCCTTCAAAGGGCGTGATTAGTGATTTTGGAGCTTTCTTTGATGTTTTGTTTTGACAAGCTGGACTTGAGTTTTACACCACAACCTCCATACCACACGCTGATGGCAAAGTTGATTATGCTCTTCAACAGAGCGTGTCTCTTGCCCATACAATAATCCAACAACAACAACAACAACAACAACACCAACAACAACAACAACATCATGAACCTGTCTCTTCCCCCGCCTACAATAAAACCACCACCAACAGCACAAACAACAACAACAACATCATGAACCTGTCTCTTCCCCATACAATAAACCACCAACAGCACAAACAACAACAACAGCAACATCATGAACCTGTCTCTTCCCATACAGTAAACCACCAACAGCACAAATAACAACAACAACAACATCATGAACCTGTCTCTTCCCCATACAATAAACCACCACCAACAGCACAAACAACAACAACATCAACAACAACTTCACGAACGTGTCTCTTCCTCATACAATAAACCATACAATCGCAGTAACAGGAGCAAAACAGTCGCCTGGGGGATTTGAAATTAAACGTAGCGCGATATATGGTC
>JAXRKP010001129.1:140000-145000 GCA_037039925.1 Doris montereyensis | reverse complement strand
GATAATGTTTTTGGAAAATGATGATGATGAGGATGATAACAGTATTGTCAATGATGATTATAATGAAAACGATATTGGTAATTATGATGCGGAATGCGGTGATGATAATGTTATTGGTGATGACGGTTAAAACCGATGATGAATATGAGGATACTGTTAATGTTAAATCAAAGTGACCAAAGTACTAATGCCATTCACTAAATGCATATTTCAAATTTCAAACTAACCACGCACCCCTCCCACTCCAAACCCCCATCCTGTGATTACCCCCCGCCCCCCATCCTCTCCCAGATACCGACGATGCTAGCACTTTTGTTGGGTTACCTCGACCTTGCCTCCAGCTATGCCATCCCACTTTTTCAGGTGAGTCCGGGTAGGGCCAGAATTACCGATTTTCGATCCAAGCGCCTATGAATTACCGATTTTCGGATACAAGCGTCTAGGAGTTACCGATTTTGACCTTGCCTACCTCATTTTCGGATCCATGCCATAGCCATGTTTTTTCGGATCCAAGTCATCCGATTTTTTGAATCCAAGTGCCTAGAATTACCGATTTTCGCATCCAAGCGCCTATGAATTACCGATTTTTGGATCCAAGCGTCTAGGAGTTGCCGATTTTTGGATCCAAGCGCCTAGGAATTACCGATTTTCGGATCCAAGCGCCTAGGAATTACCGTTTTTGGGATCCAAGCGCCTAGGAATTACCGATTTTTGGGATCCAAGCGCTTAGGAATTACCGATTTTTGGGATCCAAGCGCCTAGGAATTACCGATTTTGGGATCCAAGCGCCTAGGAATTACCGATTTTTGGTATTCAAGTGCCTAGGAATTACCGATTTCTGGGATCCAAGCGCCTAGAATGACCGATTTTCGGATTCAAGCGCCTAAAATTACAGATTTTCGGTTCCAAGCAGACAATTACCGATTTTGGCGCGCCTGAAAAAGTATAGGTGTTACTCGGTAGTCTAGAGGCAATTGGTGTCGGCCTCTCAACGCAAAGGTCGTTGGTTCAAGCCCCGACCGGTTTGAAAAATTTGGCGCTGAAAAAGTATAGTGTTACTCGTAGTGTATGTATGTGTGTGTATGTGTGTGTTGAATGTGTGTGTGTGTATGTGTGTGTATGTGTATGTATGTGTGTATGTATGTGTGTGTGTATGTATGTATGTGTGTATGTATGTATGTGTGTATATGTATGTGTATCTATGTATGTGTGTGTATGTGTGTATGTGTGTATGTGTGTGTGTATGTATGTATGGGTGTGTGTATGTGTGTGTATGTATGTGTATGTATGTATGTGTGTATGTATGTATGTGTATGTATATGTATGTATGTGTATGTATGTATGTGTGTGTATGGGTGTGTATGTGTGTATGTATGTATGTGTGTGTATGTGTGTGTGTGCCTGTCTATCCTGTGTATATGCACTGTAATATTACTTGCATGGAGATCTGGACAGTCAACCAGAGGTTTGCTAGTAAGTTATACTTCCTTCTCTCGCTCCTGTTACACGTGTCTTTCATGTTGCTATTTCCTTATTCACCATTGGATTAGGGAATAATGATGGACAGGGTACTGCAATAACACAAGCAAACGTATCATATCATATCTTTTCAGAGGCTATATAAGTCATTTGACCTGTTAAAATACCCCATACATCTTAAAATAATCATGGAGTTTTAAAAATGATTGAACATATAGTAATCCATAAGAACAATGCACATTCATTCATCATACACATGTTTTAAATTATAGAACTCCATACCAATGGCATAATACTGTTTGTATTTTATTTATTTTTTAACAGTTAATTATTCCATAATTTGACTGTTCATGTATAATGAAAAAAATATGTCTCACAGAAGTAGAACTTCCTGTAATATAAATCCTAAATCTATCTCCCCGAGTAAAATTCACATGAGAATTGTTGAAAATGATTTATAATCCCAATAGTATCTATTTAAACACAAATGTGTGTGAAGGAATATGGATGTGAGTGTGTACGTGTGTGTGTGTGTGTATGTGTGTGTGTGTGTGTGTGTGTTTGTTATGCATATAATGTATCACTCAAAGTCATTTCTTTATGGAGATAATAAAGTCATCTTTTGACTTGACAACTGGGGCACAAATAAATGGGAACCATCACTAACAACAACATAATCAAATGCGCTAACGACAAAGAGTCATGGAGATTCATGATTGCCAACAGTGGCGTCGGGGGCCGAGCGGTTAGGCTGCGGGACTGGGGATCACGAAATCCTTGTTTCGAATCCTGGCAAAGCCAGGCCCGACGTTGTGTGCCTTTGGAAAGACACTCAACACACTTTTCTTCTTCACTCGACCTCAGGTACAAAATGGGTACAAGCACTAGCTTGGGAAAGACGCTCAACACACTTTTCTTCTTCTCACTCGACCTCAGGTACAAAATGGGTACAGCACTAGCTTGGGAAAGACACTCAACACACGTTTCTTCTTCACTCGACCTCAGGTACAAAAATGGGTACAAGTACAAGCACTAGCTTGGGAAAGACACTCAACACACTTTTCTTCTTCACTCGACCTCAGGTACAAAATGGGTACAAGCGCTAGCTTTGAGTAAAAAAAAAAATCTGCGTCAGACTAGCATCCTGTCCAGGAGGTGATTATTCTCAACCTGTTCCGCTTCACGCTATAGAAACCGGGATAAACTCCGGCTACATAGGCCGTAATGGCTTTGAAAAGGAACTTTTTTTATTACTATGATCGCCAATGCCTGCGTCAGACTCGGCACATGAAGAAGATGATAATGTCTTATGATATTTTTTTGCCTTGAAGTCGGGGGCGGACAACAGGTCGTACTGGTAGGTCCCTACTTCTTGTCTTTCACTCTTCGTTCATCTTGTTTGTTTCTTTAAATGCACACCATGAGATCACTGTATTTGATGGACGTGGGGGAGGGGGGAGGGATACACTTCACACGAAACAAACATAGTAGTTTAAAGTCAATTTTTTTTTTTTAGTTTTCAATGTTCTAAAAATAAATATCACGTGACGTTCCATCTCCCAGCGGGCACATGGCAGACCGCTATAACCTGCGCTACTTCCTTGCCTTTGGCATGATAGGCAGCGGCGTCTTCACCATCGCCTTCGGTATGGGCTACTTCTTTGACCTGCACTACCTGTGGTACTTCATCCTCATACAGGTGAGTGAGGGGGCCTTGTATTCCATACTCAACTGTCTCTCTCTTTCTCTGTCTCTCTCTCTCTTTCTCTCTGTCTCACTCCTTGTCTCTGTCTCTCTTTGTGTCTCTGTCTGTCTGTGTGTGTGTGTGTGTCTGTGTCTGTCTGTCTGTCTCTCTCTCTCTCTCTCTCTCTCTCTCTCTCTCTCTCTCTCTCTCTCTCTCTCTCTCTCTCTCTCTCTCTCTCTCTCTCTCTCTCTCTCTCTCTCTCTCTCCCTCCCTCCCCTCTCTCTCTCTCTCTCTCTCTCTCTCTCTCTCTCTCTCTCCTCTCTCTCTCTCTCTCTCTCTCTCTCTCTCTCTCTCTCTCTCTCTCTCTCTCTCTCTCTCTCTCTCTCTCTCTCTCTCTCTCTCTCTCTTCCTCTCTCCCTCTCTCTCTCTCTCTCTCTCTCTCTCTCTCTCTCTCTCTCTCTCTCTCCCTCCCTCTCTCTCTCTCTCTCTCTCTCTCTCTCTCTCTCTCTCTCTCTCTCTCTCTCTCTCTCTTTCTCTCTCTCTCTCTCTCTCTCTCTCTCTCTCTCTCTCTCTCTCTCTCTCTCTCTCTCTCTCTCTCTCTCTCTCTCTCTCTCTCTCTCTCTCTCTCTCTCTCTCTCTCTCTCTCTCTCTCTCGTCTGTCTGTCTGTACATCCCTTTATCTCTCTATGTCCTTGTCTGTCTATCGATCTGTCTGCCTGCCTGTCTGTCTGTCTGTCTGTCTGTCTCTCTCTCTCTCTCTCTCTCTCTCTCTCTCTCTCTCTCTCTCTCTCTCTCTCTCTCTCTCTCTCTCTCTCTCTCTCTCTCTCTCTCTCTCTCTCTCTCTCTGTCCCTGTCTGTCTCTCCTCTCTCTCTCTCTCTCTCTCTCTCTCTCTCTCTCTCTCTCTCTCTCTCTCTCTCTCTCTCTCTCTCTCTCTCTCTCCTCCGCCTTCTCCTCCTCCTCCTCCTCCTCCTCTTCCTCCCTCTTGTTCACTTTGTCTATCTCTGTACGTCTTTCTTTTTCTTTCCTTCTTCTTCTTCTTCTTCTTCTTCTTCTTCTTCTTCTTCTTCTTCTTCTTCTTCTTCTTCTTCTTCTTCTTCTTCTTCTTCTTCTTCTTCTTCTTCTTCTTCTTCTTCTTCTTCTTCTTCTTTTTCTTCTTCTTCTTCTTTTCTTTCTTCTTATCTTTCTCTTTTACTACCACTACTTCTACTACCACTACCACTACCACTACCCCTACTACTACTACTACTACCACTATAAAAATTCAGATTTATTATTATTAAGAAATATGTCTTATTAGTTACTATCTTACCATGTCTCTTTCAGACCATCGGTGGGTGTTTCCAAGCTAGGTTGGCTCAGTGTCGTCACCTGTGTCGGCAATTGGTTCGGCAAGTGAAGTAGGTCACGTGACGCCCTCTGGGTAACCTGTTACGTAGCATGTTGGCATCCGTTTAAGTATTGATTGGACTTTTGGCTCTCAAATTCTCGTGTATTTCGTTGCTTTTTGGTTGCTTTTCGACCGGCTCTCCCTGGTCCAACTGAATTACGTTCCATCTATCTTTTAAACTCAACTTAATCCAAATCAACTTGATGCAACCTGAAGTCAATATCACCCAATCCAACTCAACTCAACCTCATCCAATCCAACTCAACTCAATCTCAGCTCAACTCAGCTCATTCTCAGCTCAACTCAGCTCATCTCATCTCATCTCATCTCAGTCTCAACTCAGCTCATCTCATCTCATCTCGATCTCATCTCATCTCAACTCAGCTCATCTCATCTCATCTCAACTCAACTCATCCAACTCAACTCGATCATCATCCAACTCAGCTCAT
>JAXRKP010001129.1:107500-135000 GCA_037039925.1 Doris montereyensis | reverse complement strand
GAAGACTTGTTTTTTGTCATTTCGATTGATGCTATTAATTTGAAGACGTTTGAAATGAACAAAAAAAAACGACAGCTACTCCTAAGAATTGTATTTGTTCAGTAGCATGACATAATAATATAGGCACAATTTTTTTCTTTTTCTTGTTTTTTTTCTTTCTTTTTCTACTTCATAAGAATATTCTTAGTCGTACAACGGCTTGTCGTTAACACGCATAAATTAAAACTTATGTAATATATTTACATATATTATATATATATTTTTTTTTTAATTATTATTATTAATTTTAAAAATATATATATTATACACTAAAATGTTGATTTTAAGTCTTTAATGTTACTTTTGAATTCTTCACTGCTGGCCGCTACTGTTTAGATACAAATCTGATGTTGTCAGTGTGTTCCACAGTTTTAGTGCACGGGGGGGGGGGAGGGGATTAAATGAGTGCAAAATGGCTAGCGGGCGGTTGGAAGGTGTAACTGCCTGTAGGTCCCACTCCTTTCCTTCCCTTCTTTCACTTATAATCTTTCATCTTGCTGTTGCCTCTTAATTCACGCTGAGATCACAGCAGAATATGAGTGATGGATGGGATAGATATATTTTTTTTTACTGAAAACAATTGAAACAGAGAGACAAGAGTCTATCAATGTTTAAGGATAGGACTAATGTATGTGTTCACAGTTAGGGCTAGTATTTATGTTGTTGTTGTTGTTGTTGTTTTTTTGCATGAAGTTTTAAGCTGCTGTAAAGTGATTACAATTGATTTGTTTGTTTATAGTGTTTATAGCTTGTTTAGAGAAATAGAGCTACTTTATTCCCTGCCTGTGTGCCTTTCCACCTGCTGGTGTTGGCTACTGGTGGTAAGTCCTACTACTTCACTTTCATTCATTCTTTCGCTTGTCTTTCGTGTCTCGCTGTTTTATTTTGATTTACCCTGAGATCACCGCATTATATGAAATATGGTTGACGGGTTGAATGTCAAGAGAACAAAGCTAGTTTTATTGATATGGGACTCACCGCCTCCTTTTTTGTTGTTGTCACCCTTGGTTCTGTCTCTCCTGCAGGTGGTTGGCGGGCTGTTACTGGTGGGTTCTGTCTCTCCTGCAAGTGGTTGGCGGCTTTACTGGTGGGTCCGTCTCTCCTGCTGGTGGGTCCTGGTGGGTTCTGTCTCTCCTGCAGGCAGTTGGCGGTGTTACTGGTGGGTTCTGTCTCTCCTGCAAGTGGTTGGCGGCTGTTACTGGTGGGTTCTGTCTCTCTGGGTGGTTGGCAGGCTGTTGGGTTCTGTCTCTCCTGCAGGCGGTTGGCGGGCCTGTTCACTGGTGGGTTCTGTCTCTCCTGCAGGTGGTTGCCGGAGCTGTTACTGGTGGGTCCTGTCTCACTCTGCAGGCAGTTGGCGGGCCGTTACTGGTGTGTCCTGTCTCTCCTGCAGGCGGTTGGCGGGCTGTTACTGGTGGGTCCTGTCTCTCCTGCAGGCGGTTGGCTGGTGGGCCGCCACTGGTGTTCTGTCTCTCCTGCAGGCAGTTGGCGGTCCGCTACTGGTTGGTTCTGTCTCTCCTGCAGGCAGTTGGCGGGGGCTGTTACTGGTGGGTTCTGTCTCTCCTGCAGGCGGTTGGCGGGATGTTACTGGTGGGTTCTGTCTCTCCTGCAGGCGGTTGACGGTGGTTCCCTGTCTCTCCTGCAGGCATTTGGCGGGCTGCTACTGGTGGGTTATGTCTCTCCTGCAGGCAGTTGGCGGGACTGGTGGGTATCTCATTTTGGCGGTTGGCCGGATATGCTACTGGTGGGTTCTGTCTCTCCTGCAGGCGGTTGGCGGGCCACTGCTGGTGGGTTCTGTCTCTTCTGCAGGCAGTTGGCGGGCCGGGTGGGTCCTGCCTCTCGTGCAGGCAGTTGGCGGGCCGCCACTGGTGGTTCCTGTCTCTGTGCAGGCAATTGGCGGGCCCACTGGTGGGTCCTTCTCTTCTGCAGGCATTGGCGGGCCGCCACTGGTGGGTCCTGTCTCTTCTGCAGGCGGTTGGCGGGCTGTTACTGGTGGGTCCTGTGTTTTTCCTTTCTTTCATTCGCTTAGCTTTCATCTTGCTGTTTTCTCTTAATTCACACTGAGATCACCACAATGGTGGACAGGGTATATTTCAATGAAACAAACTTTCTCTCCTCTTTTGAACACTTGATTCTTATTGATGAGTATTCTCTTCCCTGGACAGGGCCACGTTTCTGTTTATTTTTTATTTTTTATCTTCATACAATTCACAGGCTTCTGAGGATTTCTTTTTTTTTTTCTGCAAACCTTCTCTCGGCAGTTCAGACAGTTCCCTGTGGTGTGACCGATATTGTCGTCTGAGTTTTTAGACAATTCCTGTGGTGTGACCGATAATGTCTGACTTATTAGACATTTCTATGGTGTGACCGATATTGTCGTCTGAGTTTTTAGACATTTCCCTGTGGTGTGACCGATATTGTCATCTGAGTTTTTAGACAGTTCCCTGTGGTGTGACCGATATTGTCATCTGAGTTATTAGACAGTTCCCTGTGGTGTGACCAATATTGTCATCTGAGTTTTTAGACAGTTCCATGTGGTGTGACCGATATTGTCATCTGAGTTTTTAGACATTTCCTGTGGTGTGACCGATATTGTCATCTGAGTTTTTAGACAGTTCCTGTGTGTGACCGATATTGTCATCTGAGTTTTTAGACAGTTCCCTGTGGTGTGACCGATATTGTCATCTGAGTTTTTAGACAGTTCCTGTGGTGTGACCGATATTGTCATCTGAGTTTTTAGACATTTCCTGTGGTGTGACCGATATTGTCATCTGAGTTTTTAGACATTTCCCTGTGGTGTGACCGATATTGTTTTTAGACATTTCCCTGTGGTGTAACCGATATTGTCATCTGAGTTTTTAGACATTTCCCTTTGGTGTGACCGATATTGTCGTCTGAGTTTTTAGACATTTCCTCTATTTCATTTAACCGATTTGTCAATGACGTCATATTGTCAATTTAGACATTTCCCTTTGGTGTGACCGATATTGTCGTCAGTTTTTAACGATTAATTTCATTTTCCAGATTTGGCATTTTGGAAATCGGTGTGAATTGGAACGATTAATTTCTTTCAGTTTGATTTTATCTTATTACATAATTACCGGCAGCAGGTTTAGACCTACTGGTGATGTCGGTCTATCTAGATCTATAAAGCGTGGCATCGATTGGCCGAGTGGTTAGGCTCGCCTGTACTTCTGGCCGTGAGGTCCCGGGTTCAAGTGTTATTCAAAGCTTGGTCTGACGTAGCGCTCTATGATAAAGACACCCAACACGCAATTTCCCCCACAACCTTAACTCAGGTTCTCATGGAAGTTGAAGCACTAGCTTGGCAATAGAGTAATAAAAAAACCCAACATGCGCCAGACTTAGCGTCCTGTCCAGGCGGGGGTGGGGAGGGTGGGGGTGGGGTGTGATTATTATCACCTGTTCTCCTTCGAGCTATAGAAGCCGAGGTGTGCCCCTATTTGTGGCCCTGTGAGCCGTTGTGGCCTTGAACAACAATCTTCTTCTTTCTTTTTTTCTTCTTCTTCTTTTAGTTTGTTTGTTTGTTAAAGGAATTCACATCGTAAGCAGTCCCTGTAACGTTATCAATTTTGTTATGCTTTTATTATACACGCATAGAGGTTTGGGTGGTAGAACTTATTGTGGTAGAAGGCAAGGGGCTGAGATCGCCGGTTTGTGTCCTGTAGTGTCCCTATCTTTTCGTGTCTTTGTCATTATTCCTTTGCATTTTGTCTCAGTTGATTTTGTCTCCCTTTTGGGCATTAACCATCAGGTTTTTTTTAGCAGTTTGTGTGTGTGTGTGTGTTTGTGTGTGTGTGTGTGTGTGTGTGTGTGTGTGTGTGTGATCCTACACCTCACCTATTTCCTTTACGCTGTTTTGTTTGGTACGGGAAGGTACATCGATTTCGCATGGTTCATAGTTGATCATTTTCTGTGTGACCCTTGACCTCACAAGTTTTTTTTTCTTCACTTTTTATTGCTCTACAAAAGAAACATCAATGCTATGTGCGTGTGTCTGTGGCTTTCCTCTCTCTTCTTTAGTTTGTCTTTTAAATTTGATCGTTACGGAAGAGGCAGTTTCATAGGATGATTTATATTTAGCACTGGCTGTGTGACCCTTCACCTCACTGGTTTATCTCTGAATTTTAATATTTAATTGCAACGGAAGAGACGTTGATTTTGGTATCTCTAATTTAGTGCCTTCTATTTGACCCGTGACCTCAAATACTTATCATTGTGAGTTTAATTGCAATGGAAGAGACTGAGGGGACATCCAGATGTCTAAATATTCTGTCTGGGTTAGATAGACATCCAAGCATACTAATGTCACCACCTCCTGTGTTTATGTTAAAATAACTTTGATACATACTCACCAAGCTGGCATTCATTCAGTTCCTGTCTGTAGGTTGTTGAAAATTGGGAACCTACCAACGCTGTTTCTTACCTTTCATCTTGCTGTTTCCTCTTAATTCACCCGGGTAGGCAGTTGTTGGAAGGTAGATCCTATTTCTTACTTTCCACTTGTTTAATTCTCTCTGTTCTCTATATGGTAGGTAGGTAGATCCTATTTCTTACTTTTCACTTGTTTAATTCTCTCTGTTCTCTATATGGAAGGTAGGTAGATCCTATTTCTTACTTTCCACTTGTTTAATTTCTCTCTGTTCTCTATGGAAGGTAGGTAGATCCTATTTCTTACTTTCCACTTGTTTAATTCTCTCTGTTCTCTATATGGAAGGTAGGTAGATTCTATTTCTTACTTTCCACTTGTTTTAATTCTCTCTGTTCTCTATATGGAAGGTAGGTAGATTCTATTTCTTACTTTCCACTTGTTTAATTCTCTCTGTTCTCTATATGGAAGGTAGGTAGATCCTATTTCTTACTTTCCACTTGTTTAATTCTCTCTGTTCTCTATAAGGTAGGTAGTTCCTATTTCTTATTTTCACTTGTTTAATTCTCTCTGTTCTCTATATGGAAGGTAGATTCTATTTCTTACTTTTCACTTGTTTAATTCTCTCTGTTCTCTATATGGAAGGTAGGTAGGTAGATCCTATTTCTTACCTTTCACTTGTTTGATTCTCTCTGTTCTCTATATGGAAGGTAGATTCTATTTCTTACTTTTCACTTGTTTAATTCTCTCTGTTCTCTTTATGGAAGGTAGATCCTATTTCTTACTTTTCATTTGTTCAATTCTCTCTGTTCTCTATATGGTAGGTAGATCCTATTTCTTACTTTTTCACTTGTTTAATTCTCTCTGTTCTCTATATGGTAGGTAGATCCTATTTCTTACTTTTCACTTGTTTAATTCTCTCTATTCTCTATATGGAAAGTAGGTAGATTCTATTTCTTACATTTCACTTGTTTAATTCTCTCTGTTCTCTATATGGTAGGTAGATCCTATTTCTTACTTTTCACTTGTTTAATTCTCTCTGTTCTCTATATGGAAGGTAGGTAGATTCTATTTCTTACTTTTCACTTGTTTAATTCTCTCTGTTCTCTATATGGAAGGTAGGTAGATTCTATTTCTTACTTTTCACTTGTTTAATTCTCTCTGTTCTCTATATGGAAGGTAGGTAGATTCTATTTCTTACTTTTCACTTGTTTAATTCTCTCTGTTCTCTATATGGAAGGTAGGTAGATCTATTTCTTACTTTTCGCTTGTTCAATTCAATTCTCTCTGTTCTCTATATGGAAGGTAGATCCTATTTCTTACTTTTCCTTGTTTAATTCTCTCTGTTCTCTATATGGAAGGTAGATCCTATTTCTTACGTTTCACTTGTTTAATTCTCTCTGTTCTCTATATGGAAGGTAGGTAGATCCTATTTCTTACTTTTCACTTGTTTAATTCTCTCTGTTCTCTATATGGAAGGTAGATCCTATTTCTTACTTTTCACTTGTTTAATTCTCTCTGTTCTCTATGGAAGGTGGAAGGAAACTGATAAAGAAAGAAAGAAAGAAAGAAAGGGCAATTGGCTAGCTGCTACTGGTAGATCCAACTTCTGTCCTTTCCCCTTTCTCTTTGCCTTTTATTCATCGTTTCTATTTTGATTTTACTAGAAAATGCGTAGCCACCAACACTATTGGGAAAGGTATGGTGATGAAGACGAAATGATGGTGATAAAGACAACATCATTATACTTCCAAGAGAAAAAAAAGGAGCAAAAAATAATATTGAGGTATGAGCTGATATGCCACAGATCTGCTAGGCCTACACATTTTTTGCTAAAGCAGCGTAAAAGATTAATTTGTTGTGCTAAAGAAAATTTGTTTTAATTTGTTTCGTTGCAGTTGAAGAAAACAAAATGCTTGTTTGAACATAAAATCCAACCATTATACTAATAAAATGCCATTTTCATCACATCTCATCCTAACGTAACATTTAAAAAATCTACAAAAACAAACAAAACATACAAATCTTTCTACAATCATCAAAAGAACTCATACATATATATGTGCATTTTTTTATTTTCTCATACCACTAGTACTAATAGTCACTGAATCGTTAGATAATTTTAAAAATAATAATAATAATAATAATAATAATAATAATAATAATAATAATAATAATAATAATAATAATAATAATAAAAATAATAATAATAATAATAATAATAATAATAATAAATAATAATAATAATAATAATAATAATAATAATAATAATAATAATAATAATATTATTATTATTATATAATCTGGATGTCCCCCTCCTCTCTTCCGCAAGAGATCTCGATTTGGTATCTACATTTAATACTGTCTGCATGACCACTGACCTTACAGGTTTATCTTTGAATTTCATTGCAAGGAAAGATTCATTGATTTGGTGATATCTCTATATTTAGCGCTGTCTTTTCGCCTTTACTGGTTTATCCTTGAGTTCAATTGCAATGGAAGAGGACAGGTTTATCCTTGAGTTCAATTGCAATGGAAGAGACATCGATTTGGTTTCTATATTTAGCACTGTCTGCATGACCCCTGACCTTACAGGTTTATCCTTGAGTTCAATCGCAATGGAAGAGACATCGATTTGCTTTCTATATTTAGCACTGTCTGCAGGACCCCTGACCTTACAGGTTTATCATTGAGTTCAATCGCAATGGAAAAGACATCGATTTGGTTTCTATATTTAGCACTGTCTGCATGACCCCTGACCTTACAGGTTTATCCTTGAGTTCAATCGCAATGGAAGAGACATCGATTTGGTTTCTATATTTAGCTCTGTCTGCATGACCCCTGACCTTACAGGTTTATCCTTGAGTTCAATAACAATGGAAGAGACATCGATTTGCTTTCTATATTTAGCACTGTCTGCATGACCCCTGACCTTACAGGTTTATCCTAGAGTTCAGTCGCAATGGAAGAGACATCGATTCGCTTTCTATATTTAGCACTGTCTGCATGACCCTGACCTTGGGTTTATCCTAGAGTTCAATCGCACTGGAAGAGACATCGATTTGCTTTCTATATTTAGCACTGTCTGCATGACCCCTGACCTTACAGGTTTATCCTTGAGTTCAATTGCAATGGAAGAGACATCGGTTTGGTTTCTATATTTAGCACTGTCTGCATGTGACCCCTGACCTCAACAAATTGATCTTTACATGTAATTGTAACTGTTAACATGTCATGTACTTGATACAAGAACAACAACCATATCAGGCTGTCAGACCAAAGATAGTCCCATTCTCAAACATTCAACTAATGTTCGTTCAATTAGTGGGCTGGAGGGGGGGGAAGGGGGGGAGTATAGAAGCAGAGTGGTTAGGCTGCTGGACTAAGGATCATGAAGTCCTGGGTTTGAATCCTTGCAAAGCCAGGCCCGCCATTGTGTTCCTTGGGAAGACACTTAAGACGCATTTTCCCCCCATTCGACCCAGGTGCAAGATGGGTACAAGCATTAGCTTGGGAGTTAAGAGCTGTGTCAGACTAGTGTCCTGTCCAGGAGGTGATTATTACACATGTTCCTACACTTCCCGTGCTATAGAAACCGGGATAAGCTCGGCTCTATAATGGACTTGACGGAACCTTTCTTTACAATTAGGGCATAGGGGGTGTGAGGTAAGGTGATTGCCTCTCAACTAAACGGTTTGTGGGTTCATGTCCTGAAATGTTGACAATTGTTCTCAAATATTTCGGGTGACCCCACCCTCCCACCCCTCTTCCCCACGTGGTCCAGGTTGGTGAATCAACACCTAGTCCCATCAGAGATGGACAATAGAAATGAGGTTCTGTGTATGCAGATCACAACATTGTGTATGTTAAAGATTCCTTGGATGTTTACAACAGGGCAGTCCGGGCAAAAATTTAAAATCCTGCCAAGATCCCCCGAGAATACCTTAGTCATGAATGGTGGGTAAAATCAAATCAAATCAAATCAAATCGAATCGGGTTTAAAATCTCCTTCTTCCCTCCCGTGTTGTCTTGTAAGATGAGCTTGGAAAAGGGGAAATAACTTGATCTTGTAATATAGCCTTACCACACAACCACTGTCGCAAATCTTCATAGTGCTCGGTGTCTTCTCGCAGCCCTGTCCTCACTTCTTCGATGCTGATGTCATCATCTCTATAGCAGATGCCAGGGGAGTCTTTTTGCAGCATGGCATGTTAACCAATAAGTTGTGTTTTCCTTCGTAGATCTGCAGTTCGAGTCCATGAGTGATAAGCATATTGGAACGTGGATAAGGAGTACCAATTCGAATATTTGATTTTTTTTAAATAATCGGAATGGGTTAATTTACCTACAAAGTTTAAAGTCTTATGTACTGTATATATGTAATTTATAAAAACAGCTTTCCCGAAGGCTGATCTTTTCTTCTTTCTTCTTCTTGTTCTTCTTGTTCTTCTTGTTCTTGTTCTTCTTTTTCTTTTTTTTCTTTTTCTTCTTCTTCTTCTTCTTCTTCTTCTTCTTCTTCTTCTTCTTCTTCTTCTTCTTCTTCTTCTTCTTCTTCTCTCAGTTTGTCCCACTGTTTGTAGGGTTGCCATAGTAACGAGTGCTATTTTCCTATAGTTTTTAGCCAGTGGGGCCATTCTTGTTCCCTCCGATTTCTGTAATATCTGCATTGTATAAATATGCAATCCATCCATCTTTGTTTTGGTCTTCCTCCTTTCTTTCGCTTAGCACTTCCATCTGTAGTGCTCCTTTACACATCTACTTCTCATCCTTTCTTTTGACATGTCCAGACCACTGTCGTTTGTATTCACATCTTTTAACATGTCCAAACCACTGTCGTCTGTATTCACATCTTTTCACATGTCCAAACCACTGTCGTCTGCATTCACATCTTTTCACTGTCGTCTATATTCACGTCAAACCACTGTTCTATATTCACATGTCGTCTATATTCACGTGTCCAAACCACTGTCGTCTATATTCACGTTCAAACCACTGTCGTCAAACCACTGTCGTCTATATTCACATGTCCAAACCACTGTCGTCTATATTCACGTGTTTTAAACCACTGTCTATATTCACTGTCCAAACCACTGTCGTCTATATTCACGTGTACAAACCACTGTCGTCTATATTCACGTGTCCAAACCACTGTCGTCTATATTCACATGTACAAACCACTGTCGTCTATATTCACATGTCCAAACCACTGTCGTCTATATTCACATGTACAAACCACTGTCGTCTATATTCACGTGTACAAACCACTGTCGTCTATATTCACATGTCCAAACCACTGTCGTCTATATTCACATGTACAAAACCACTGTCGTCTATATTCACGTGTCCAAACCACTGTCGTCTATATTCACGTTCAAACCACTGTCGTCTATATTCACATGTACAAACCACTGTCGTCTATATTCACATGTTTTCACCACTGTCGTCTATATTCACGTGTCAAAACCACTGTCGTCTATATTCACATGTACAAACCACTGTCGTCTATATTCACATCGTCGTCTATATTCACATGTACAAACCACTGTCGTCTATATTCACATGTCCAAACCACTGTCGTCTATATTCACATGTACAAACCACTGTCGTCTATATTCACATGTACAAACCACTGTCGTCTATATTCACATGTACAAACCACTGTCGTCTATATTCACGTGTCAAAACCACTTCTATATTCACATGTACAAACCACTGTCGTCTATATTCACATGTACAAACCACTGTCGTCTATATTCACGTGTCCAAACCACTGTCGTCTATATTCACATGTCACAAACCACTGTCGTCTATATTCACGTGTCCAAACCACTGTCGTCTATATTCACGTGTACACACCACTGTCGTCTATATTCACATGTCAAACCACTGTCGTCTATATTCACGTGTACAAACCACTGTCGTCTATATTCACGTGTACAAACCACTGTCGTCTATATTCACGTGTACAAACCACTTCACATCTATATTC
Source organism: Doris montereyensis (assembly GCA_037039925.1). Lineage (NCBI taxonomy): Eukaryota > Metazoa > Mollusca > Gastropoda > Nudibranchia > Dorididae > Doris > Doris montereyensis. Next base: position 124,585 of record JAXRKP010001129.1, on the reverse strand, counting down.
ACATGTCCAAACCACTGTCGTCTATATTCACATGTCACAAACCACTGTCGTCTATATTCACATGTCCAAACCACTGTCGTCTATATTCACACTGTTCTAACAAACCACTGTCGTCTATATTCACATGTCCAAACCAATGTCGTCTATATTCACATCAAACCACTGTTCTATATTCAAAACCACTGTCGTCTATATTCATTCACATGTACAAACCACTGTCGTCTATATTCACATGTACAAACCACTGTCGTCTATATTCACGTGTCCAAACCACTGTCGTCTATATTCACATCGTCTATATTCACCAAACCACTGTCGTCTATATTCACATTTCACAAACCCACTGTCGTCTATATTCACATGTACAAACCACTGTCGTCTATATTCACGTGTTTCCAAACCACTGTCGTCTATATTCACGTGTACAAACCACTGTCGTTATATTCACGTGTCCAAACCACTGTCGTCTATATTCACGTGTACAAACCACTGTCCTATATTCACATGTCAAACCACTGTCGTCTATATTCACGTGTACAAACCACTGTCGTCTATATTCACATCATTTCATGTCCAAACCACTGTCGTCTTTATTCACATCATTTCATGTCCAAACCACTGTCGTCTTTATTCACTCTGGGGGATTTCATCTCCAAACCAATGTCATCTTTATTCATATCTTTTCAATGATATCGGTGTCCACCCCTGGGGAGTTTTTTGGATGGGAGGCTGTGATTTGGCTAAGAGGCTGTGGTTTTGCCATTGATGTGAGGCTGTGGTTTGGCTATATTGGAGTTAGTTAAGGGAGGCTAATAAAATGGAGCTTTTTGGCTATTTAAATGAAATCCTCGGGGGAGGTGATGATATTTGATGGGCTGTGATTTGGCTATATTGGATGGGAGGCTATATTGGATGGGAGGCTGTGGTTTTGCTATATTAAATGGGAGGCTGTTTTGGATGATGGGAGGCTGTGGTTTGGCTATATTGATGGGAGGCTGGCTATATTTGGCTATGGTTTGGCTATATTAAATGGGGAGGCTGTGGTTTGGCTATATTGGATGGGAGCTGTGGTTTGGCTATATTGGATGGGAGGCTGTGGTTTGGCTACATTGGATGGGGAGGCTGTGGTTTGGCTATATTTGATGGGAGGCTGTGGTTTGGCTATATTAAATGGGAGGCTGTGGTTTAGCTATATTGGATGGGAGGCTGTGGTTTGGCTATATTGAGAGGCTGTGGTTTGGCTGATGGGGAGGCTTTTTGGCTATATTGGATGGGAGGCTGTGGTTTGGCTATATTGGATGGGAGGCTGTGGTTTGGCTATATTGGATGGGAGGCTGTGGTTAGGCTATATTGGATGGGAGGCTGTGGTTTAGATGGGAAGCTGTGGTTTTGGCTATATTAATGGGAGGCTGTGGTTTGGCTATATTAGATGGGAGGCTGTGGTTTATTAAATGGGAGGCTATATTAGATGGGATGTGGTTGATTGGAGGTAGAAGTGGTTTGGCTATATTAAATGGGAGGCTGTGGTATATTAAATGGGAGGCTGTGGTTTGGCTATATTAAATGGGACTTTTTGAAAAAAATGGGAGGCTGTTTTTCAGTGCCAAACTCTTTGCTATATTAAATACAGTGTTTTTGAAATATTAAATGGGGAGGCTGTGGTTTGTTTTTTTGGTTTGGCTATTTTGATGGGAGGCTGTGGTTTGGCTATCCTTAAAACAGAAATCACCGTTCCAGTGGGAGGCTGTGGTTTGGCTATATTTGATGGGAATTGGATGGGGAGGCATTCTTCAGGGAGCCTTTCTCATTCCCGTGGGAGGCTGAATTTGGCTATAAGAATTTTTTGCTATATTTGATGGACAGATTCTGAAATCTAAATGGGAGGCTTGTTTTATTAAATGGGAGGCTGTGGTCAATATTTAAATTTTTTGGCTATTTAAAATGTTTTAATTTTAAATTAGGCTGTTATATTAAATGGAGGCTGTGGTTTGGCTATATTAAATGGGAGGCTGTGGTTTGGCTATATTAGATGGGAGGCTTGTGGTTTGGCTATATTATGGGAGGCTTTGGTTTGCTATTTAGCCATTTGGAAAGGGGTTTGGCTATTTAGAAGGGAGGGCTGTGGTTTGGCTATAATCTTGGTTTGGCTTTTAGATGGAGGCTGTGGTTTGGCTATATTAGATGGGAGGCTGTATTAGGCTATATTAGATCCACTGAGATTTGCGGGCATATTTGGATGGGGGAGGGATAAATTAGCATTATGGCGGCTGTGGCATTTGGCTAATAACTACTTTGGTTTGGCTATATTATGGGAGGCTGTGGTTTGGCTATTTTGTGGTTAGTTATTTTTTTGGCTATATTGGATGAAATTGATGATTATTATTAGAGAGGGCGGCAGAGGGTTATTATTATTTTGAAAAATTTATATTGTTTTCAGTGCCAAACTCTTTGATATTGTTTTGATATCTATTGTTGTTGTTTTTTATTTTTAGGTCCTTTTAAACAGAAATATTTGGAGCAAAACCAATCACATTCTTCATTTCTCATTCCCGTGAGTGAATTGATATATTTGTACAAAAGGACAGATTCTGAAATCTAAACGTTGTTTTTTAATCAATATTTAAATTTTGCCCCGTTTAAAATGTTTTAATTTTATTATAATTCAAATTATTTTATTTTTTTTTTTGTTTTATTGAATTATACTTGCAGTTGCCATTTGGAAAGGGGTATTTATTAGAAATTGTTTTTGAAATTATTATTTATTAGAGTAAACCGGTTCCACTATTGGGCATTATAAATGGGCATTATATTAGAATAACTACTTTGTTTTGGTTCTTACTTTCAGTATTAGTATTTTTGGGATTATTTTTTATTTTTTATTATCTATTGATTGTTATTATTATTAGAAGTATTTTATATTGTTATTATTATTAGAAATATTTTATATTGTTATTATTTTAGAAGTATTTCATATTGTTATTATATTATTGAAATTGTTATTATTATTATTATTAAAGTATTTCATATTGTTATTATATCTATTGAAATTGTTATATTATTAGAAGTATTTCATATTGTTATTATATCTATTGAAATTGTTATTATTATTAGAAATATTTTATATTGTTATTATTATTAGAAGTATTTCATATTATTTTTATTATTAGAAGTATTTTATATTGTTATTATTTATTAGAATTGTTTTATATTATTATTTATTAGAAGTATTCTATATTGTTATTATATTAGAAGTATTTATATTGTTTTTATTATTAGAAGTATTTCATATTATTTTTATTATTAGAAGTATTTTATATATTGTTATTATTTTTAGAAGTACTTTATATTGTTATTATTTTTAGAAATATTTTATATTGTTATTATTTTTAGAAATTTTAGTATTTTATATTGTTATTATTTTTAGAAGTATTTTTATATTTTCTATTATTTATTAGAATTGTTTTATATTGTTATTATTTATTAGAAGTATTTATATTGTTTTTATTATTAGAAGTATTTCATATTATTTTTATTATTAAAGTATTTTATATTGTTATATCTATTGAAATTGTTATTATTATTAGAAGTATTTCATATTGTTATTATATCTATTGAAATTATTATTATTATTATTATTATTATATTTCATGTTGTTATTATTTTATTTATGTTTTATTATTCTTATTTGTTTTGATTTTCTTATTTCTGGATTGGATTTTATTTTTGTTTTCTTATTTCTGGTGTTATTGTTCTTATTTCTGGTGTTATTGTTCTTATTTCTGGTGTCACCATTGTGATCAGTAATATTTTTTGTCAAAGCTCTCTGCAAGTAAGTTTCAAAACCTCTAACAATTGTCTCATCTTTGTCTTGATTCTGATTGATAGGGTGTCTTGGAGTTTGCGCTGTGTCTGTTTTTCGCCAAGCTGGTGTCATACACTTTTCTGTACTGGTTGCCCAAGTATATCTCCGTCAAAAGTACGTAACGGTAACTGAAAATGTCAATAAATTATGAAATTGAATATCTTAAAAACAAAGGTGCAACGTCTTCAAGGTCATTATGGCCCTGGCTTGTGTAGGAAAAAATACCGCCTGTTAGGAATGCTTATCCTGAGTGAGGTAGTTGTGGCCGGTAGAGCAAAACAAGCTCATGGGTTCAAGCCCTGAAAAATACCATTTTTTCGAAGGAATATTTGCCAACAGTGAGTGATATCAAATAACTAATACTGACTTGATTAGGAACAAATTATCTCCATCACGCTCTAGGCTATCAAATAACAAATACTGGATTAGTATCGATCACTCTCAGCCAAAAGCAACAAGATAAGCTCATGGGTTCAAGCCCTGATGCTATCAAATAACGAATACTGGTTGAAAACATATTCTTAAGTTTTTTAATTAGCAAAAATATATCTGTATCTTTGTACATGCCTATCAATCTACTTACACATATCTCCATCACGTCTATGCTATCAAATAACGAATACTGGCTTAATTAGCAACAAATTATCTCCATCACGTCTATGCTATCAAATTACAAATACTGGCTTAATTAGGAACAAATTATCTCCATCACGTCTATGCTATCAAATAACGAATACTGGCTTAATTAGCAACAAGACATCTCCATCACGTCTATGCTATCAAATAAATTAGAACAAATACTGGCTTGATTAGGAACAAATTATCTCCATCACGTCTATGCTATCAAATAACGAATACTGGCTTAATTAGCAAATTATCTCCATCACATCTCCAAATAATGAATACACATCTCCATGCTATCAAAATAACAAATACTGGCTTAATTAGCAACAAGACATCTCCATCACAAATAACTACTGCTATCAAATAATCACGTCTAATACTGGCTTAATTAGGAACAAATTATCTCCATCACGTCTATGCTATCAAATAATGAATACTGGCTTAATTAGGAACAAAGACATCTCCATCACTTCCTATGCTATCAAATAACGTAATACTGGCATAATTAGCAACAAGACATCTCCATCACGTCTATGCTATCAAATTACTAATACTGGCATAATTAGGAACAAATATATCTCCATCACGTCTATGCTATCAAATTACTAATACTGGCTTAATTAGGAACAAAATATCTCCATCACGTCTATGCTATCAAATTAACGAATTAGGAACTGGCTCCATCATTAGGAAAAGTATCTCCAATCATGTCTATGATATCAAAATGTTCACCTGTCCAAATCTTGTCTCCTTTTCCAGCACAGATATCTGCAATTAGGAACAAATTATCTCCATGCTATCTATAATAACCATGTTTGACATTGGAGGAAATTATCTCCATCAGTCTGTCAGACATGGTTGGTTGACTGTCAATTAGGAACAAGACATCTCATCACCTATGCTTTCCCTAACGAATCTGATTTAGCAACAAGACATCTTCATCTGCCTTATACCAAATACCTGCCTTATACCTTATCTGCCTTAAACCTGCCTTATGCCTTCACCTGCCTTATATCTTATCTGCCTTTTACCTTACCTGATTATACTGCCTGGATCAAGCCTGCCTTATATCTTACCTGCCTTATTGGACCTTATCGGTAAGTTGTCAGACATCTTACCTGACTTATACCTGGATGGATGGTCTTATCTCTTACCTGCCTTATACCTTACCTGCCTTATATCTTACCTGTCTTATATCTTACCTGCCTTTATACCTTACCTGCCTTATATCTTACCTGTCTTATACCTTACCTGTCTGCCTTATATCTTACCTGCCTTATACCTTACCTGCCTTATACCTTACCTGCCTTATATCTTACCTGTCTTATATCTTACTTGCCTTATATCTACCTGCCTTATATCTTACCTGCCTTATATCTTACCTGCCTTATATCTTACCTGCCTTATATCTTTATATCTTATACCCCTGCCTTACTTATATCTTATCTGCCTTATACCTTACCTGCCTTATATCTTACCTGCCTTATACCTTACCTGCCTTATACCTTTACCTGCCTTATACTTACCTGCCTTTTATCTTATCTGCCTTATATCTTACCTATCCTTACCTACCTTTTATCTTACCTGCCTTATACCTTATCTGCCTTATATCTTACCTGCCTTATATCTTACCTGCCTTATACCTTATCTGCCTTATACCTTTATACCTGTCTTATATCTTACCTGCCCTTTCTGCCTTACATCTTACCTGCCTTTTTACCTGCCTTATCTTATCTGCCTTATATCTATCCTGCCTTTTATCTTACCTGCCTTATACCTGCCTTATATCTTACCTGTCTTATATCTTACCTTATACCTTACCTGCCTTTATCGTATATCTTACTGCCTTATATCTTACCTGCCTTATACCTTACCTGCCTTATATATTACCTGCCTTTTATCTTACCTGCCTTATACCCTTATCCCTGCCTTATACCTTACCTGCCTTTTATCTTACCTGACTTATACCTTACCTACCTTTTATCTTACCTGCCTTATACCTTATCTGCCTTATACCTTACCTGCCTGGGTATGGTCTTTGTCTTGTTGATTTTGAGTCTTGTGTGTGGGTATGGTCTTTGTCTTGTTGATTTTGAGTCTTGTGTGTGGGTATGGTCTTTGTCTTGTTGATTTTGAGTCCTGTGTTTGTGTTTAGATACCCGAAATGATCTTTCTCCAGGCTACCCTGTCCTAACATTTTAAAAATATGCCAACCCATCATATTTGAGGGCAATTGGCGGGATCTACTGATAGGTCTTACTTCTTTCTCCTTTCCCTCTTTCGCATATCTTTCAGTTTGCTGCTTCCTCTGAACTCACCTTGAAACCACCGCATATGATGGACGGGTTCAATTTCAATGAAATAAATCAAAAAGGGCATCATAAAATGTAAACTTCTCCAGCCACCCATCCTCGTTCATCGTTCATTCTTGTCTCATGACTCAATCTTGGGGAGGGGGGACTCGGTGGTCCGGAGGCAAGATGTTTGAGCCCCGTTGAAGTTGGGAAAAAATTTTTTTAATTTTTTTCGAGCAAAATCTCCCCCCTCTCCCCCAACCCCCTCCCCCCCCCCTCCCCCTACCCCCCTCCACCAACCTGCTCAAGGTAGGTGGGTCGACAATTAGTCCCCATCATCGGAGACAGACTAACAAAAAAAACCCAGAGATCTCCTTAGTCGTGGATGTGAGTAAATCAAATCAAATCAAATCAAATCAAATCAAATCAAAGACTCCAATCTGGCATCTTCTCATCACCAGGTGGGATCCTCGCTGGCCACATTTCAGATCGATATCGAATCCGAGGTGTCACTTGCGTCATCTTCCTGATATTTGCGGCTCCCATGGTGAGTAAGATTAGCATGAAGCTAGAGTGTATGGGCACATAGGCAACAAACAACGCAAAGCGGAGTTCAAAGTAAAAAGCCATAAAACGATTTTTAAAATGACAACTCCGACAACAAAGACAGAACAAAACACGTGACGTTATGCGTGGAACCCTCTTCGACGGACAACAAACGAGGAATATCTTGAATGTAGACATTTATTTTAGGGGTCACATAGTGTGATTTCAGGAGAGAAAAGAAAGGAGGAAGAAAGAGTAGAGCAATAAAGATGATGATATAATAATAGACAAGCATATTACACCCCAGGTGGTACCAAATACGATAATTAGAAATTTAATTCTGAGGTTGCACAGGTAATTTTAGATCGGTATTTAATTCTGAGGTTGATATTTAGATCGGGGTTGGTATTTAATTCTGAGGTTGCACAGAAGGTTTAGACTGGCTGGTATTTAATTCTGAGGTTGCACATGAAAGGTTTAGATCGGGTTGGTATTTAATTCTGAGGTTGCACAGGTAAGCATGAAGGTTTAGATCGGAGGTTTAATTCTGAGGTTGCACAGGTAAGCATGAAGGTTTAGATCGAGGTTGCACAGGTTGAAGGTTTAGATTTAATTCTGAGGTTGCACAGGTTGAAGGTTTAGATCGGGTTGGTATTTACTTGAGGTGCACAGGTGGTATGAAGGTTTAGATCGGGTTGGTATTTAATTCTGAGGTTGCACAGGTAAGCATGAAGGTTTAGATCGGGTTGGTATTTACTTGTGAGGTTGCATACAGGTAAGCATGAAGGTTTAGATCGGGTTGGTATTTAATTCTGAGGTTACACAGGTAAGCATGAAGGTTTAGATCGGGTTGGTATTTAATTCTGAGGTTGCACAGGTAAGCATGAAGGTTTAGATCGGGTTGGTAAATTCTGAGTGCTATTCCGACAGTTTTAATTACCCGGCATAACCTGTTTAAAAAAAAAAACGGTTGAACATACATTACTCAATGAGAACAATGCTCATTCATTTATCATACAAATGTTTTAAGTTATAGAGCTCCATATCAATGGCATTTTAAAAAGAATTAATACTTTTTGAATTTTTTGTGTTGAGCTGTAAATTATTCCATGTTTTGACTGTTTTGATAATGAAATAATGAAAAAATTATGCCTAACAGAAGTAGATCTTCCTGTAATATAAATCTTAAATCTATCTCCCCGAGTAAAACTCACATGAAAAAAGTTGTGATGTTTTGGGTATGAGCGGCTTGCTTACACTTGGCAAGCAAACCGTTCGTAGGAACCGCTTGTCAATCGCGAGTTGAGGTGCTTGCCTGCAAAAGCAAGCAGATCGTAACGATGAAAGCAAACTGGTGGCAACCTTATGGTTTGAAGTATTCAAAGCAAAACGATTTTGAGTGCACAGAAAAATTGTCGCATTTTACGACAGAGATCAGCGTGGTTTTTAAAATTTTACCTTCAAGTTAGATTATCAATTTTTTATTTTTTTTTTACAGTCACCATGCCAGTTCGAATTAACTCGGCTGGTCAAACTTTGTTTTTGAATTTGAAAACGTTGATGTTATGAATCTATATTTTGTAAGAACTGAATCCCAATATTCCACATTACTCCTCTAACTGTTCGGCCGTTTGTTTGTTTGTTTCTCTTCCACAGCTTTTCATCTATGAACGCTTTGGCAGCGATGTTCCGTATTGGGCAAACTGCTGTGAGTTGATGGGTTTTCATTTCACAGTGTTTTCAAGCTAAGTGTAGAAAAGACAACAGTAGCATTGCTGTTCCCAGTAGTAGTAATAGTAGTAGTAGTAGTAGTAGTAGTAGTAGTAGTAGTAGTAGTAGTAGTAGTAGTAGTAGTAGTAGTAGTAGTAGTAGTAGTAGTAGTAGTAGTAGTAGTGGTAGTAGTAGTAGTAGTAGTGTAGTAGTAGTAGTAGTGGTAGTAGTAGTAGAAGTAGTGGTAGTGGTAGTGGTAGTAGTAGTAGTAGAAGTAGTGGTAGTAGTAGTAGTAGTAGTAGTAGTAGTAGTAGTTGTGGTAGTGGTAGTGGTAGTTGTAGTAGTAGTAGTAGTAGTAGTAGTAGTAGTAGAAGTAGTAGTAGAAGTGGTGGTAGTAGAAGTAGTTGTAGTAGTAGTAGTAGTGGTAGTAGTAGTAGTAGTAGTAGTAGAAGTAGTAGTAGTAGAAGTAGTGGTAGTTGTAGTAGTAGAAGTAGTTGTAGTAGTAGTAGTAGTAGTAGTAGTTGTAGTAGTAGTAGTAGTAGTTGTAGTAGTAGTAGTAGTAGTAGTAGCAAGGTCATTAAGTTATGATGGGACCGCATAACTGACAAACACATGAGGCGATTGGAAATGGTTCAGTGATGGTAAATATCGCTTCCTTTGACAGACAGCCAAGTCAAAAACAGGTTTACTTCCCCAGCTGGTGCCTTTACTCATTTTCCATGTTCACCTGGGTTGCTTGGGGGGATGCATTCTAAGCATAGTTTTTGAAAGGAACACAACGTCGGGCTTCACAATGCTAGAATGAAATCGAACCCAATCGGGTTTTTTCCTTCATTTGTTTTTTTTTATCTTGCTATTTCCTTTTAATTCATCCCTAGGTTAACATATATATGGTAAAAGAGTAAAAAGTTCCTTTTACGGCCTGAGAGCCGGAGCATATCTCGGGTTCAATAGCGTGGAAGCGGAACAGGTGGCAATTGTCACTTCCTGGACAGGACGATAGTCTGACGCAGGTGTTTTTTTTACCCCCAAGCCAGTGCTTGCACCTGGGTTTGAGTTGGGGTTTAAATGTGTGTTACTGCGTCTTTCCCAGGGAACACGTAGCGTCAGGCCTAGCCTTGCTAGGGTTCTCAAACCCGGTACCTCGTGATCTAACCGCTCAGCCGTGATCTATCCACTCAGCCATGGACGCCACATGATGTGGATTAGCACAGTAGCCTTTTTAGCTTACACACGATACACACGATTGCGTTACTAAGGGTAAATACGAATGATAGCATAATTGTGTTACTTAGGTAATTACACATGATAACATAATTGTGTTACTTAGGGTAATTACACATGATAACATAATTGTGTTACTTAGGGTAATTACACATGATAACATAATTGTGTTACTTAGGGTAATTACACATGATAACATAATTGTGTTACTTAGGGTAATACACATGATAACATAATTGTGTTACTTAGGGTAAATACACATGATAGCATAATTGTGTTGGTCAGGGTAAATACAATGATAGCATAATTGTGTTGGTCAGGTAAATACGAATGATAGCATGATTGTGTTGGTCAGGGTAAATACACATGATAGCATAATTGTGTTACTCAGGGTAAATACGAATGATAGCATAATTGTGTTGCTCAGGGTAAATACACATAATAGCATAATTGTGTTGCTCAGGGTAAATACGAATGATAGCATAATTGTGTTACTCAGGGTAAATACGAATGATAGCATAATTGTGTTGCTCAGGGTAAATACAAATAATAACATAATTGTGTTACTCCAGGGTAAATATCGAATGATAGCATAATTGTGTTACTCAGGGTAAATACGAATGATAACATAATTGTGTTACTCAGGGTAAATACAATGATAACATAATTGTGTTACTCAGGGTAAATACAATGATAGCATAATTGTGCTGCTCAGGGTAAATACAATGATAACATAATTGTGTTGCTTAGGGTAAATACGAATGATAACATAATTGTGTTGTTCATGGTAAATACACATGATAACATAATTGTGTTGCTCAGGGTAAATACACATGATAACATGATTGTGTTGCTCAGGGTAAATACGAATGATAGCATAATTGTGTTGCTCAGGGTAAATACGAATGATAACATAATTGTGTTACTCAGGTAAATACGAATGATAACATAATTGTGTTGCTCAGGGTAATTACACATGATAGCATAATTGTGTTACTCAGGGTAAATACGAATGATAGCATAATTGTGTTGCTCAGGGTAAATACGAATGATAACATAATTGTGTTGCTCAGGGTAAATACGAATGATAGCATAATTGTATTGCTCATGGTAAATACAATGATAACATAATTGTATTGCTCAGGGTAAATACAATGATAGAATAATAGTTCTTTATTGTCCATAAATGGCAATGATAACAAATTGCCATTTATGGACAATAAATACTATTATGATATACATAATTGTGTTGCTCAGGGTAAATACACATGATAACATAATTGTGTTACTCAGGGTAAATACGAATGATAACATAATTGTGTTGCTCAGGGTAAATACTGAATGATAGCATAATTGTGTTACTCAGGGTAAATACGGATGATAGCATAATTGTGTTGCTCAGGGTAAATACGAATGATAACATAATTGTCTTACTCAGGGTAAATACAGTACCATGATAGCATAACCATAATTGTGGCCTTAAATGGAATGTGTGAATAATTGTGTTACTCTCATCACACATGACAGCATAATTGTGATCTCGGCCAAACAATGTCTGTACATAATTGACAGCTCCAAGGCGCTGGGCATGGTAAATCATAGACATAACTGGCAGCTCAGGGTAAATACACTGATAGTATAGATACAAGGTAATGGATTTGGATAAATTCCATCAAATTGCCATTTATGGAAAGGAAACTGCTCTCTATGAATGGACAGGGGGATAACATAATTGTGTTGCTCAAAATACGAAGAGGAAAATAGAATGATAGCATAATTGTGTTGCTAAGAGGTAAAACGGATGATAAGATAATTGTGTTGCTTAGAGGAAAAGAATGATAAACAACTGTCTTCTACGTCTCTTCTTCCAGTGCTTCTGGTGGCCTGCGGCATTGGTGTGAATGGGCCGTTCTCATCACCACAGCGGTCAGTGAAGATCTCGGAAAAGAAAGTCTGAAGGGACAGCTCCAAGGAAGAAGATGGTCAAGAATCATTGAAGAACTGGAATTATAGGTATGAAGGGGAAGTATAGAAAGAGTAATGGAATTAAGGAAGAATTTGAGGAAAAGAAAGATGAATGGACAGGGAAAAAGGGAAGGAAGAGGAAGAGAAAGAGAGGGAATTAAGGAAGAAGAGGAAAAGAAAGAGAAGGGAATGAAGGAAGAAGAGGAAAAGAAGGAGGAATTTTTGAAAAGTGAAAAGAAATCCTGAAGGTGACTGTCCAGGAAAATAGAGGTGACGGACAAGTATTGGAATCAAAGTCAAGAAGAATTTTCAATTGAATTTTTGTTTTTAATTAAGGAAGAAGGTGCTGAAAAGGAAGTTGACTGGAAATTCAAAGAAGACTGGCAGAAAAGAAATAGACATGTTGATTGGTTCAATCGTCAAAGCAATTTTGGTGAGTGAAGGAAGAAGGAAAATTAAAAATCTTTTTGGATGTATTCTAAAAATTCTTTTATTGAACATTGAAATTTCAACGATGGGAATTAAGGAAGTTGTTTGAAAAGTCTTCTGAGGTGGATGTATTCTAAAAGAAGTGGATGTATTCTAAAATCTCAGTGGATGTATTCTAAAACCTCAGTGGATGGATGGATTCTAAAAAGTGGATGGATTCTAAAACCTCAGTGGATGGATGTTTTCTAAAACCTCAGTGGATGGATGGATTCTAAAACAAAGTGGATGGATTCTAAAACCTTCAGTGGATGTTTTTTTAACCTCTCTGGATGTGATGGTTTCTAAAACCTCAGTGGATGGATGTATTCTAAAATCTCAAAGTCCGATGGATTCAAAACCTCTTCTGGATGTTGATTCTTCAATCAGTCATGGCAATTTTGGATGAAGGAAAACCTCAGTGGATGGATGTATTCTAAAACCTCAGTGGATGGATTCTTTTTACCTCAGTGGATTCAAATTTCCAAAACCTCAGTGGATGGATTCTGAACCTCAGTGGATGTATTCTAAAACTCAGTGGATGGATGGATTCTAAAACCTCAGTGGATGTATTCTAAAACCTCAGTGGATGGATTCTAAAACCTCAGTGGATGTATTCTAAAACCTCAGTGGATGGATGTATTCTAAAACCTCAGTGGATGGATGTATTCTAAAACCTCAGTGGATGGATTCTAAAACCTCAGTGGATGGATGTATTCTAAAACCTCAGTGGATGGATTCTAAAACCTCAGTGGATGGATGTATTCTAAAACCTCAGTGGATGGATTCTAAAACCTCAGTGGATGGATGTATTCTAAAACCTCAGTGGATGGATTCTAAAACCTCAGTGGATGGATGTATTCTAAAACCTCAGTGGATGGATTCTAAAACCTCAGTGGATGGATGGATTCTAAAACCTCAGTGGATGGATTCTAAAACATCAGTGGATGGATGGATTCTAAAACCTCAGTGGATGGATTCTAAAACCTCAGTGGATGGATTCTAAAACCTCAGTGGATGGATTCTAAAACCTCAGTGGATGGATTCTAAAACCTCAGTGGATGAATTCTAAAACCTCAGTGGATGTATTCTAAAACCTCAGTGGATGGATTCTAAAACATCAGTGGATGGATGGATTCTAAAACCACAGTGGATGGATTCTTTTTTGTTTTGTGATCAAAACCAGAGTTTTGAATATGCTTTGAGTCTTTTCAATCCATGTATCATTCTTTCTTTTGTAGTTCAATTTACGTTCAAACCGGATCTCATAAACCCGTCAAATTTCATATTTGATCCGAATGCGGTCCGGCAGCCTGTTTTTTTTTTTCATTTATATTTTTTATCTGAATTCAAAATTGAAATAATGAAAAACACATCCTTATTCATTTTTTGAAAGACTTTAAAACCAAATAACTCAATATCATTGGTTTTGAGTTTCGATTATCAATTAAACGCACACACACAAAAATACCGGAGTTATAAACGGATTCATATTGCTTTGTAATTTTGAATAAGATAATCGTTTAGCGTTGTTTTCCTGTTCAGATGTTTTGAATTAAAAAGTTCACACTTTCAACCAGCATTTAATAGTGAATAATATGCAATGTTTCAAATGAATCTAGATAACGTTTAATCTTTCCGAGACAGAAAAAATTCCCAGTCAAGACATTTTCTTCATGGTTGTCAACTATGGAAACAGAGTGATTTTGTTAAGATATTTGTTTATATTTATTTGTGATCTATGTAAAGAAATGAAAAGTATGCCATTTTGTAATAAAAAAATGTCATTAATTAGTTCATTTGTATTTAACGTTAACGGTTCAAAGAATCTCAGGCTTCATAGTCGGCCCCTTACACATTTTCACCTCGCCAAATCCGACCCTCTTCGCAAAATGCCCTCGTTTTTTAAATTCTTTTTTTCTTTTCTTTCCAATCCAGCTTTTGACTCGTGTGGTCATCAGGGAAGTCAAGTGGAGGCTGCGTGGATACGAGGACGACATTACGATAATCGTACCAAAGAACACAGTGCAAGAGGAAGTTCCGTGATGAGCACACAAGAACAGACAAACAATAAGTCTGAAGAATGATGCCACCCATGAACGAGCAATGATGTTGTTGTGACAAGAATTTGAAATAAACAAAATATTGTTATTATTATATTTCACACTAGGCGAGATTGAGGATCAGAGGTCACGTATATATATATATATACATATATATACAATGAAGAACAAATAGTGTGAATATTCGGTTCATACAAATAGTGCTGTTATTATTATGGGAATTCTGAGATTTTGAAAAACAAAATTATTTTAGAAATTATAAAAGTACAAAAATACCACACACAAAAATAGTAAAACAAAATTTTTAACACAAAACATGAAGGCCAGTTGTAATTTTAGCCTTAGCATGAAATCATTTTCATCATATTCTAGTTGAAATTTAAACATTATGGCAGCTTAACGTTAAATCAAGTTGACATAAAATTTGTCGGATTTACCATTAACTTCATGAGGTTGTAATGTAGTTTTTAACTGCTTAACTATCATAAATTTTATGACCAAAAAACGTGTGAGAATTTAAAAGATAATCAAACCAAAAGGTTTTTAACAATCTTCAATCATTGTCACATCTCGGTATCTGTCTCTTCTCTTAAGAGCACTGATTGAATTCTCCCTATTTCTCCATGCCAGCTCACTTGCATGAAATTTACTACTTTTTTCTTTTTTTCCACTCTTATTCCGTGCAATGCAAATCTTCAAATGATATTGGTGTTTTTTATTCTTGTGACTCTCTAGTCAATTGATATAATCGCAAGTACATGACGTAATATACTTTTCGTGAATGAATTGGAAATGAATGTGTGTAAATTCATGACTGTGTTGCATGCTTTTGTGATTAAATATTCATGATGGACATTTAATTTTGTATACACTGTAAATTTTAGCTTGGCTTCTAAGCCAATCTTGAAATGCCGAATTGTTTAATTTATGCTTTTTGAACAAATAGTATGTTATCAGCAATCCCTTGGGCGTTAGCGATCCAGTATTAGACAGCTGGACTTAAGACCACACAAGTCATTGGTTCGAATCCTATGTCTTGTTTGGTCCAACAAATGGCTGCCATTTTGAGGAAGAAAGCGTGTATATATTCACACCACAGACCAATTCTTACAAAGAAGTCTTTTAAAACAAAAATCTTTTCTCAACTGCATGGCAATGAACAGACCCTTTTTAAAATGTACAATCGTATCTATTTTTATCAACGGGTATATTTTCATCATATCGTCGGTGAAATTGTCCAAAGACGTAAGCCCACTACACATGAGTGTTTCAGGAGTAGTAAAAACATAACTAAATCATTGAATAAGGCTGCGTAGGTTACGTTATGCTTTTTTCGATTCCAATTAGGTAACTTAATTAAACAATGTAATCAGTTATGCAAAAAATGGATTTACACAGTTAGAGTTAGAGTTCCCGTACACTGAAAGGTAGAATGGAACTAAGAAAGAAAGAGAAAGAGTTAGAGTTGATGTTTTTAAAGATCGAAATAAGAATATCTGCACCTTGACTTAAGATGCTAGAGTTTCAAGTTGGACGGAAAACGGAAATTTTCATGTATATCGTGTGTGTGTCTGGAGCCTTTCTGTTAGTTCAAGGCCGCCAATATTTTTAAACACAAAGACACGAAAGTCACGGTTGTTTGATCAATTAAAGGACAAAATATCATATCTCATATCTCATATATAGTGGGACTTATGCGTTAAGACAAATTCAACGACGAGTGTATTTTTAGGTGATTTGACTTTTGATTTATGAAAAATAAAAAACAGAATTTTTTAAAATATTTGGTTTATGTGTATTTTCATCAAAAGGGCCGCAAAATTTCGTTGTTTCTTTGAAAAGGACACAATACACGCCTTTTGCCTGTTCTACTTAACTCTACAAAGATAGGGATACGCCCTAGCTTTATAGGCCTAAGCACTTGAACAAATTTTACTTTTTTTTCAAAAAATCTTAAGCCATTGTTTCCCAAAAGCCATCCCAATTAAGCCATGCTGTAAATGAAAAAAAAATCCCAATCAAAAATACATGCTGTAAATGAAAAAATCCCAATTAAGCCATGCTGTAAATGAAAAAAAAGCCATGCTGTAAACTTGAGTTAATTTTCTCGCTTGATTCTTGTTAACTAATCTTTTCAACACATTTATTTATAGTGTTTGTGTTAAAAGCGTAAAACATGGAATGCTGAGTGAAACTTATGTTTACGTTTAGGCAGCATCCAAAACGTTTGATGAATTCCATTCTCATATTTATGACTTTTGATTGAATGTTTTGGGTGAGCGAATGATGTCTTTCCTTTCACTTTCACTCTTCCACATGTCTTTCATCTATG
>JAXRKP010001129.1:97500-105000 GCA_037039925.1 Doris montereyensis | reverse complement strand
CATAATATTCTATTCTCTAGCTATCGGTGGCCGACTCCCAGCTCCCCCCGCCCAACCGCTTTCACTCTGACCGGTACAGTCGCAACTGGGTATGATTGACTAGGAGAAAGGAGGCAGACAACAGGCCATATTATGGTCAACCATATGCCAATACCTGAACGGAATTTTATTAACTTGTGCTTATCGAATCTTGTGTTGTAGAGTGAGGCAAGTTGAGGAGAGTTTAATAATCATTAATACAGGTAGATCTACTTTTGTCTTGATTGTATTCTCATGCTGTGGGGGGTCAACGGCCGTGGATGCCTTTGAAATTCAAACATCAACTTATGCAATCGTATTTTCATTCATTTTACTGTCTGTGGACCGTGAAAAAGATCAACTTGAAAGCACGTCACTTAAGTCAATGCCGACTTAAACAGTTTTTTTATCAACAACAAAAAACGTGTGGAGATGGAACCATAAAACTAAAACATCGACTTGGAGGAAAATCGACTTTTGCAACATCCACTGTAATATAATACTGTTCACAAAAATAAATGCATTTTATTTCTATGTGACTTAAAAATCCTTTCTACGACTGATTGCTCACATTTCATAGACTGATTGCTCACATTTCATAAAAGAAAGCTTTGTTTTGTTATTGTGAGGGTGTTCTTTATAACCGATATCTTTGTATTACATGCACTCTCTCTTTCTGTTGTAGTCACTACATCAAAGTGTGAAGATTTCATTTCTGTGGTTTTTGTCTTTTTGTCCCCTTATTTTTCAGATATAATATATTTATTTTCCCATTTGTGAACCGTATATTAATATTTTATGTGGACAGTGAAAGTTATTGTGAACCGTATATTAATATTTTATGTGGACAGTGAAAGTTATTGTGAACCGTGTATTAATATTTTATGTGGACAGTGAAAGTTGTTGTGAATCGTGTATTAATATTTTATGTGGACAGTGAAAGTTATTGTGAACCGTGTGTTAATATTTTATGTGGACAGTGAAAGTTGTTGTGAATCGTGTATTAATATTTTATGTGGACAGTGAAAGTTGTTGTGAATCGTGTGTTAATATTTTATGTGGACAGTGAAAGTTTTTCATATTAATAATATAGGTGTGAGGGACACGGACTTTCTATGATATCAAGTATTATTGTGACTTTTTTAACAGATAAAGCATTTCTCAGGAAACACAGTCATACTCTCTTTCTAGGTTGGCATTTCAATACGTACACACAGAGAATGAAAATGAAAAGAATGTAGAGAAAAATTTCCATTGCATAATACATAAATATCACGTGCATATTCTACGTTGAATCGAAGGGATGAAGAGGATGGCAACAGAGGCGGGCGGTAATTTCATGGATATAGGCAACAATGACTGCCGTTAGATGTAGAATACATATAGTCCTTGAACCCTTTTATGGATTTCTAAACTCATGTAGGGAGTAATCACTCTTTTAATGACGTTATCTGTTTTCAACAATCACAGACTTAGAAGTTATCATTCAATGGTGTTAGATCTACATCCAGCCATTCATTTTTCAGACTTACAATACTTGACAGAAAGACCATATATATATGTTCATTTCATATGCATATATATGTAGATGTATATATATGTATATATATATATATATATATATATATATATATATATATATATATATATATATATATATGTATATATATATATATATATATGTATATATATATATATATATATATATATATATATATATATATATATATATATATATATATATATATATATATATATATATATATATGTGTATATTCTGTAAATGAAAATGTTGTATTTTTAATATCATGTGCAAATGTTTTCTCAAAGTCAAAGAGTCCCACAGCGTCTACTTATGTTTACATGACTGATATCAACTTTTAGTTGAAAAGAATATCCAGTTAAAAGATCACTTATACTTAAGTCAGAAGATGACTTTCAATGAAGTCAAAGAATAAATTTCCAATGAAATCAAAAGATGACTTACACTAAAAGTCAAAACATGACTTATAATGAAGTCAAAGATGACTTACTTACACTAAAAGTAGAAACATGACTTACAATGAAGTCAAAAGATGACTTATACTCAAGTCAAAACATGACGTAGTGAATTCAAAAGATGACATACTCAAGTCAAAACATGACGTACAGTGAATTCAAAAGATGACATACTCAAGTCAAAAAAAGAAGACTTACAAAACGTGTGAATTCAAAAGATGACATACTCAAGTCAAAACACACAGAGATGACACTTAAGTCAAAAAGCTAGGGTTCAGGTGAACCTGGCTAGGGGTCAAGAACCACCAATGGTGCACAGGTATATTTGAATTAACCTATGAACCAGTGGCTTTTTGTTTGTTTGTAGTGTTTATGACTTGTATTTTTAAAATTCTGATATTTTACCGCAGCCTTGATGCCCAGATGTTTGTTTTATTTTTATGTTTTTAGCTTTAAGATTAATATGATTTGTTGTCCAAAAACCACTATATACAAAACAAGATGAATTGAGGAAATCAATTTATTCTTCCCTAAGTTCTAAATAAAACCCCATCAATTTGATCTTGCATGTGTACATTTTTTTTAATGCTTTTACTTGTTTATATCCTGTGTACATTAATTTAAAAAAACTGTAAAGTCATTGTTTATGAAATTAATATTTAGTTCTTGAACCCAGGTGCAAAACCAAATACACACATATATCCATGATCAGTTTTGGTGGTAGAACCAAATACACCGTATATCCATGACACGTTTTGGTGCAAAACCAAATACACCGTATATCCATGACCAGTTTTGGTACAAAACCAAATACACACGTCTATCCATGACCTGTTTTGGTGCAAACCAAATACACACGTCTATCCATGACCTGTTTTGGTGCAAAACTAAATACACACATATATCCATGACCTGTTTTGGTGCAAAACCAAATACACACGTATATCCATGACCAGTTTTGGTGCAAAACCAAATACACACGTATATCCATGACCAGTTGTGGTGCAAAACCAAATACACACGTATATCCATGACCTGTTTTGGTGCAAAACCAAATACACCAGTATATCCATGACCAGTTTTGGTGTAAAACCAAATACACACGTATATCCATGACCAGTTTTGGTGCAAAATAAGATACACACGTATATCCATGACCTATTTTGGTGCAAAACCAAATACACACGTATATCCATGACCAGTTTTGGTGCAAAACCAAATACACACGTATATCCATGACCAGATTTGGTGCAAAACCAAATACACACGTATATCCATGAACAGTTTTGGTGCAAAACCAAATACACACGTATATCCATGACCAGGTTTGGTGCAAAACCAAATACACACGTATATCCATGACCAGTTTTGGTGCAAAACCAAATACACACGTATGTCCATGACCTGTTTTGGTGCAAAACCAGATACACACGTATATCCATGACCTGTTTTCGTGCAAAACCAGATACACACGTATATCCATGACCAGTTTTGGTGCAAAACCAAATACACACATCTATCCATGACCAGTTTTGGTGCAAAACCAAATACACACGTCTATCCACTACCAGTTTTGGTGCAAAACCAAATACACACGTCTATCCATGACCAGTTTTGGTACAAAACCAAATACACACGTCTATCCATGACCAGTTTTGGTGCAAAACCAAATACACACGTCTATCCATGACCAGTTTTGGTGCAAAATCAAATACACACGTCTATCCACGACCAGTTTTGGTGCAAAACCAAATACACACGTCTATCCATGACCAGTTTTGGTGCAAAACCAAATACACACACATATCCACGACCAGTTTTGGTGCAAAACCAAATACACACGTCTATCCATGACCAGTTTTGGTGCAAAACCAAATACACATGTCTATCCATGACCAGTTTTGGTGCAAAACCAAATACACACGTCTATCCATGACCAGTTTTGGTGCAAAACCAGATAGACATGCACATGCCCAATGCCCGGTTCTATCCACGGTATGTGTAATGCTTAATACTATCGGTCTTCACTCCTTTTAAGTAGTACACGCGCGGACGTCCGAGAAAAGCATCTGATGTCACAAACGCATGACACTACAACCTGAGAGACCAAACGACACTACAACTTGAGAGACCAACCGACATTACAACCTTAGAGACCAACCGACACTACGACCTGAGAGACCAACCGACACTACAACCTGAGAGACCAACCGACACTACAACCTGAGAGACCAACCGACACTACAACCTGAGAGACCAACCGACACTACAACTTGAGAGACCAACCGACACTACAACCTGAGAGATCAACCGACATTACAACCTGAGAGACCAACCGACACTACAACCTGAGAGACCAACCGACACTACAACGTTAGAGACCAACCGACACTACAACCTTAGAGACCAAACGACATTACAACTTGAGAGACCAACCGACACTACAACTACAACCTGAGAGACCAAACGACACTACAACCTTAGAGACCAACCGACACTACAACCTGAGAGACCAACCGACACTACAGCTTGAGAGACCAACCGACACTACAACCTTAGAGACCAACCGACACTACGACCTGAGAGACCAACCGACACTACGACCTGAGAGACCAACCGACATTACAACCTGAGAGACCAACCGACACTACAACTTGAGAAACCAACCGACACTACAACCTGAGAGACCAACCGACATTACAACCTGAGAGACCAACCGACACTACGACTTGAGAGACCAACCGACACTACGACCTGAGACCAGCCGACATTACAACCTGAGAGACCAACCGACACTACGACTTGAGAGACCAACCGACACTACGACTTGAGAGACCAACCGACACTACAACCTGAGAGACCAACCGACATTACAACCTTAGAGACCAACCGACACTACAACCTTAGAGACCAACCGACACTAGCAACCTGAGAACCAACCGACATTACAACCTGAGAGACAAACCGACACTACGACTTGAGAGACCAACCGACACTACGACCTGAGAGACCAACCGACACTACGACTCGAGAGACCAACCGACACTACGACCTGAGAGACCAACCGACACTCAACCTGAGAGACAAACCGACACTACAACCTGAGAGACCAACCGACACTACAACCTGAGAGACAAACCGACACTACAACCTGAGAGACCAACCGACACTACAACCTGAGAGACCAACCGACACTACGACTTGAGAGACCAACCGACACTACGACCTTAGAGACCAACTGACACTACGACCTGAGACCAACCGACACTGAACCTGAGAGACAAACCGACACTACAACTTGAGAGATTGTCACTGAACTTGGATTGTCATAGATTTCGATTGTACCGACACTAGATTTTGATTGTAGGATTGTCATAGATTTTGACCAACCGACACTAGATTTTGATTGACCAATTGTCATAGATTTTGATTGACAATTGTCACTACATTTTGATTGACCAACCGTCACTAGATTTTGATTGTAGGATTGTCCGACATTTTGATTGAGAGACCAACCGACACTTTGATTGAGAGGATTGTCATAGATTTTGATTGTAATTGTCACTAGAACTTGATTGACCAACCGTCACTACATTTGAGAGACCAACCATAGATTTTGACATGAACATTGTCATACGATCATGAGAGTATTGTCATGAAATTCTTATTGTCTTCCCTGTCAGACACCTTGTCGACACTGCAATAGGACACACATTTTGATTGCCGTCATTTTCGTTTGTTTCATTTCAATCATCCAAACACAGTGATCGTTGTTCAGAGTATCCTGATTCATCATGGTTTATTGCAATATCCAAACACATCCCCCTTCGCCACAAAATGTGGAACTGCAATATCCCCACAGGTGATGCCTTTTTCAAATGTGGAACTGTAATATCCAAACACAGTGATCGTTGCCACAAAATGTGGAACTGTAATATCCAAACCCTGTCATCCCCCTCCCCAAAATGTGGAATGTAATATCCCCACCTGATCTTGATGTCTCGGGTGTAATGTAGAACTGCTGGGCTAAATATGGCAAACATCATTGTAGGATTGTCATAGATTTTGATTGTAGGTGTCATGGATAGCTGTACAATTGTCATATATTTTGATTGTAGGATTGTCACAGATTTTGATTGTAGGATTGTCATAGATCTTGATTGTAGGATTGTCACAGATTTTGATTGTAGATTGTCATAGATTTTGATTGTAGGATTGTCATAGATTTTGATTGTAGGATTGTCATAGATCTTGATCACATTGTCATAGATTTTGATTGTAGGATTGTCATAGATTTTGATTGTAGGATTGTCATCGATTTTGATTGTAGGATTGTCATAGATTTTGATTGTAGGATTGTCATAGATTTTGATTGTAGGATTGTCACTATTTTGATTGTAGGATTGTCATGATTTTGTTGGATTGTCATATTTTGATACAGGATTGTCATAGATTTGTGCATGACAATTTTGATTGCACAAAATTTTAGATTTTGCCACACCAGGATTGTCATCATTTTGATTGTAGGATTCAAACACAGATTTTTGCCATTGTCATGTTTTTGCAATATCAAACACAATATTTTCGGCAAATGTGGAACTGTAATAGCCAAACACAACTGATTTTGCCACAAAATGTGGAAACTGCAATATCAAACACAACTGATCTTCGCCACAAAATGTGGAACTGTAATATCCAAACACAGCTGATCTTCACAAATGTGGAACTGCAATATCCAAACACAGCTGATCCTTGCCACAAAATGTGGAACTGCAATATCCAAACACATGTATTCCTTGCCACAAAATGTGGAACTGCAATATCCAAACACATGTGATCCTTTGCCACAAATGTGGAACTGCAATATCCAAACACATGTGATCCTTGCCACAAAATTGGAACTGCAATATCCAAACACAACTGATCCTTGGAACTGCACACTGATCCTTGGAAAATGTGGAACTGCAATATCTCAACACAGCTGATCCTTGTCATTTATTTCAACTGCAATACCAAATTTCACACAGATCCTTGCCACAAAATGTCACACAGCCAAACACATTGATCCTTGCCACAAAATGTTTCAACTGCAATATCTAAACACAACTGATCCTTATTTCACACAATGTAGAACTGCATTATCTCAACACAACCACATCCTTGCCACAAAATGTAGAATGCAATATTTCCAAACACACCCTGATCCTTGCCACAAAATGTAGAACTGCAATTCAAACAGCCACACCACTATTTCACACAGTACACCATTATTTCACAAGCACAGCCACAAAATTATTTCACACAGCCACACCATTATTTCACACAGCCACACACTATTATTTCACACAGCCACACCATTATTTCACACAGCCACACCATTATTTCACACAGCCACACCATTATTTCACACACCCACACTATTATTTCACACAGCCACACCATTAGACTTCAACAAAGCAGATGTTGTGTCACACTGGTATTTCA
>JAXRKP010001129.1:90000-92500 GCA_037039925.1 Doris montereyensis | reverse complement strand
TGTAATAGTGTGTCTATGGCTATTTACGTGAAGAAAAAACACGAATAAGAGATACTCCTATAGAATAAATGGAAATCATGCTTCTTGAAAAGTGTGAAAGAAATAACACGATGAAAATACGTCACCTTTACAGACGTTTGAAACTTGGTATTCCCAAAGCCGACAGTGCCAAAGTCCATTGTTTTTGGCTTCTTTTTTCTTCTTCTTCTTCTTAATGACGTAATTGTGACTTGGGCACACTAATGAAATAACCTCTGCAATTAACCTACTCGAGAAAGAAAGCACAAGATGAAAGGATTAAAACGTAACAGCAAGAAAACAGAAGTCATGGTTATCAGCCGAAAGCCTCCAAGACCAACGTGCAAAAATGAAACACGAGACCTTGACCTCAGGCAAGTGGACAGCTTTCGATACCTAGGCACCATCGTGGTGTCAGATTGAAGGAGCTACACAGATAGATAAAACACGAGACTTTGACCTCAGGCAAGTCAACAGCTTTCGATACCTAGATACCATCATGACGTCAGATAGAAGGAGCTACACAGACAAATAAAACACGAGACCTTGACCTCGGGCAAGAGGAACCGCTTTAAATACCTAGACACCATCATGCGTCAGATAGAAGGAGCTACACAGATAGATAAAATACGAGACCTTGACCTCAGGCAAGTGGACAGCTTTCGATACATAGGCACCATCGTGGTGTCAGATTGAAGGAGCTACACAGATAGATAAAACACGAGACTTTGACCTCAGGCAAGTCGACAGCTTTGTTATACCTGCTAGACACCATCACGACGTCAGATAGAAGGAGCTACACAGATAAATAAAACACGAAACCTTGACCTCAGGCAAGTGGACAGCTTTCGATACTTAGGCACCATCGTGGTGTCAGATTGAAGGAGCTACACAGATAAAGAAAACACGAGACCTTGACCTCAGGTAAGTCGACAGCTTTAGATACCTAGGCACCATCATGACGTCAGATGGAAGGAGCTACACAGATAAAGAAAACACGAGACCTTGACCTCAAGCAAGTCGACAGCTTTGGTAAGCTGTTTTATTTTGCCGGACTACCCTGTAAACTGCCAAGGGATCTTTAAAACCATAAGCTAGAATTGCACAAATGGAAAGCATTGCAATTAACAATTTATCACAGAACTAATTAAGTGATTAACTGTAGGATCTCTTTCCAGTCGAGAACTTTCTTCGACTTGTTCTTTTTTATCTTTCTTCTCAAAATGAGTTAATTGTGTAGTTAGGGACATTATAATGATTCTAGCCCCACGTAAGCATGAGCTTAATGTGGATGCTACAACCGTGTCATGTGACGTTGGACAAAAGACATTCGGGATGTAACACCATATTTAATAGGACGAAAAGTTTGAGTCAAGTCAACGATTTGTCTTAGTAATTATAAAAGGGGCCATTTCAATAGTGTGCCAAAGTCACAATTACGTCACTAAGAGAAAAATACAACAAAAACAATATGGACATAGGCATAGAGGGCTTCTGGGATTTTCAAATTGCAAATGACTTAAAATGTGATGTATAATATCACTTTCATACTTTTTCTGCAAGCATGATTTACTTCTTTTATTCGCTAGGATTTTTGTCTCTGTTTCATTTTTCACGAAAGTGGACATACGCACATTGTTGAAATGACCGATGATTGTCAGGGAATCCGGACAATTTCTAACCCCCGACGAAATGTACACCTGACTGATACAAAGGAGCCACAGTGGAGTGAAGTCAAAAGCGAAATATGACAATAAGTGACAACTCCACTAATAAAGACAGAACAAACATTATCGCTCCTATATATTCTTCACATTCCCTTCTACTTACGTTTCTTATCATCACCATCTTTTTTTTTATCTTTCTTCCTCCTTTCTGTTTTTCTTCTGACATCACATTGTGTGATGCCTTAGGAGAACCCTTGGATCTAGATCTAGATTCTAGATATTTCTCGTTTGTTATCTGACGAAGGATTATACCCGAAACGTCACGTGTTTGTTCTGTCTTTATTAGTGGAGTTCTCATTTATTGTCATATTTCGCACATGGCTGATGGTAACTTTTCAACCTCAAATCGACTTATTTGAATAGAAGAATAATATGACTCCTTAAAATAACTAACCAATAATCCATACCCACACAAAATCACAAACACCCCATAAGAAGATTGTTTGATTTTGATTTTATTTGATTTACCCACATCCACGACTAAGGTGATCTCGGGGTTTTGGTATGATTTTATTTCAAATTTTTGCCCTGACTGCCCTGTAAACAGCCAAGGGATCTTTAACATGTACAGAGGCTCCGTCTCCAATGCGACTAGGTGTCGACTAGGAAGGGCGGGGTGGGGGGGCGGAGGGGAGGGGTCGTAGATATTTTACTCGGAAAAAATTTCGAGAAAGTTTTCAACGGTCGGCGGGGCTCGAACCCATTACCTTTGGGTTAAAGAGGCCGACACCTTGCCTCTGGACTACTAAATTCCC
>JAXRKP010001129.1:70000-82500 GCA_037039925.1 Doris montereyensis | reverse complement strand
CGCTTGTCTTGTATTTCATTTCATTTCATTCCCTTTCTTTAGGTGTTTGGTGGGTTTTTGCTGATATTATTTTGCTTTTCTTTTTTAGAATTTCACATTACCCGTTAAATGTAATATTTCATCTCTTATTGTGAAATTCTTTTTAGCAATAATTATCCTTTTGACTTTATGCCATTGTGGCTTCTTGTTCAGTACAAGGTTGAACAAAACATGTTGTTGCTGTACCATGATACACAACACAAAGATCTTTGATAGCATTATTAAAACTAAATTAGTGTGTACGATGTACAAATCTGTTCCTTTTTTTTTTGTCCACTAGAAGTAAAGATCTTGCGCTTTGGAGTTTATCTGTTAAAATATGAGGCTGGAAGGGGGGAGGAGGGATTATTCAAATCTTCAAGAAACTCAGATAAAATGGTGTTTTAGATCCAGGCATGCATAATAGTTTAATATGATATGGGGGTTTTATTGCAGCAAAATATTGACCTATTCGCTTCACCTCTTTCCGGACCAATCTCCGATGTGTCGGCGTTACAGTTACAATCGAACCCTTTCTTGGCCATTCGCTGATCTATCGGCGCTACTGCCGACCCCTTCCAGACTTATGACCCATACATCGGCGCTACTACCGACCCCATCCAGATTTATAACCCACATACATCGGCGCTACTGCCGACCCCTTCCAGACTTATGAACCCATACATCGGCGCTACTGCCGACCCCTTCCAGACTTATAACCCATACATCGGCGCTACTGCCGACCCCTTCCAGACTTATAACCCATACATCGGCGCTACTGCCGACCCCTTCCAGACTTATAACCCATACATCGGCGCTACTGCCGACCCCTTCCAGACTTATAACCCATACATCGGCGCTACTGCCGACCCTTCCAGACTTATAACCCATACATCGGCGCTACTGCCGACCCCTTCCAGACTTATAACCCATACATCGGCGCTACTGCCGACCCCCCATTCCAGACTTATAACCCATACATCGGCGCTATTGCCGACCCCTTCCAGACTTATAACCCATACATCGGCGCTACTGCCGACCCCTTCCAGACTCATAACCCATAGATCGGCGCTGTGTGTGCGTTCCATTCGGCATTCGTTGTCCATGCTTTTATGATTACCTTATAATACTCTCATCCCTTACATCTATCATCATTAGTATTAATGTTTCTTTTTTCACCTGTGACATTGTTTAATCAATGTTTACTTTTTCTAAGCCAATTAGCGATATATTATTAATAGTATGTTCACGGGACTCTCTCATCATAAATGCATTTATTAGTCTCGCTGGCGTTGAAGATTGACTGCTTGAATTCGTCATGTTTGTTGCTATCATTTTGAGCCAGTTTTATTGGGGTCGGCTATTGTTGTTTTTTTAATTTAATAATTTTACTATCCAGTCAACATTTTCAGAATCGTGTTTCCAAAAGGCATAAGCTACGCATGACATGTTTCAACTGTCCTTCTTTCCATCATTGTATTCCTTTAGGAAAGATGGAGGACACGAGCGTGGTGGCTTGGAACATAGGTGTGACATAAACAAAGTTGACTCCTTCTTCAATTTTCTCAAAAACAAGAGTCTTCACATCCGAAATTTTGAACTAAAAATCAAAGAGGTGGATGTTATATCAACTTACAATTATCTTTCTTTATGTTTCTATTTCTTTTCTGTGCATGTTTTTTTCTTTTGATTGTGTACAATTAGTTGTTTGTTGATATCATCTTCTTAGTTAGATTTGCGTCTTCTTTTTTCATGGAGTTAATTTGGTTAGATACTTGGTTTCTGTTTGTCGTTTTTATGTATTTTGCTGGGAGCAAGAGGAATGGGGAGTGAGAGGGCCGGGGTTTTTTTCTATTTCTTTTGGCGTTTTTAGTTGGGGAGTAATGAATGTTTGATTTTTTTATTACATTTATATGGATGGGAGAGGGCGGGGGTGGACGGGAGTTGTCTATACTTCTGGGCATGTCAATGCGACCGTTTCAACTCAAAAAGACAAATGACATTTACAACATGTATTAACTATTTTAACTCGATCCCTCTGTTCAGCACGTGGCTTTAGATTTAATTTCAATTGAAGTTATTGTTGAGAAATGTTAGCGTGTGCATGAAAAATAAATCCGCTTCCCCATCTGAATTTTAAACTTTCATCTGTTTAAAGAAGCATTCTTCCAATGAATTGAATGATATACAACTAAGTGATTTACATCTTTTGAAAGAGCGCGAAACAAGATTAACTACATTGAAATAGTCTTCTTTTTTTTATCTATTTGACTTCTTAACAGAGCTTACAAGAATTGATATCCAACCTACCTAGTGAGATTTCAAGCGTTGAAGAGTTGCGTGTTTACTTGATGCTCCATTCTGTGGATACTTGGATAAAATTGATATGACTACTACAATTACTATCCCTTTTGTCAGTGCTATGAAGAGACTGAATCAGGAATCTCAGAACATCATTGGTAATATAAATATTTCACAATTTGCTTCGTGCAAACGTTGTCTTTACTTGTCGAGCTGTTTGGTTGTTGTTTTTAATTACCTAATGACATAATCTTCTTTATTTTTTTAGAAAATTCAAGTTAATTTTGATTTTAATTTATTAGACACAGAGACATTATTTAAATTAATTATGCATACTCCTTTCTTTGAATTGATCTTTTCATCTGGACACAGACAAGTAAACATAAACGGTCATTACCACTGTTCATGGAATTCATTATACTGATTGGTTTAAATTCTTTCAACTCAGAGGGAAATGTTTCACAGTAGAAATAGAAGGAAACTCAATGGGAGATCATGGAGTCATTCTAATTTTGTCAACTTCCTTACACTCTGTGGGTAGATAGAGATGTATTTATATCATGGAGTCATTCTCTAATTTTGTGGATGGCTGTGTGGATAGAGATGTATTTATATCATGGAGCCATTCTCTCTAATTTTGTGATGGATGTGGGTTATATCATTCTCTAATTTTGTTGAGTCATTCTTATTGTTCTTTTGTGATTTTTTGAGTGTGGATAGAGATGTATTTATGTAATATCATCTCATTCATCTAATTTTATGTGATTCTTTAATTTTATGATGGATAGAGATGGGATCTCATCTGGATATGGATGTATTTATATTATGGAGCCATTCGTTGATTTATCATGCTGCTTATTGTTCTTCTGAGGTTTTTTTCAAAGTAATATCACATGTAAAGCATTGTTAATGATCTGACTAAATTACATCAAATTGGTTGAAAGTACC
Source organism: Doris montereyensis (assembly GCA_037039925.1). Classification (NCBI taxonomy): domain Eukaryota; kingdom Metazoa; phylum Mollusca; class Gastropoda; order Nudibranchia; family Dorididae; genus Doris; species Doris montereyensis. The sequence goes on along the minus strand of JAXRKP010001129.1, from coordinate 79,233 downwards.
CTACCATTATACTGTCTTGATCTCATCTCATCTCATCTCATCTTATCTCATCTTATCTCATCACACCTCATCTCATCTCATCTCATCTCATCTCATCTCATCTCATGCATCTCATCTCATCTCATCTCACCACCTCATGTCATCTCAGTCACCTCACAGACAATCTCAATCTCATCTCTTCTCATCTCATCGTATCTCACCTCATCCCATCTCATCTAATCTCACTTCATCTCATATCAACTCATATCATTTCATGTCACCTCATCTCATCTCAACCCACCTCATCTCTTCTCATCTCACCTCAACTCATCTCAACTCATCTCATTTCATCTTATATTCTTGACGATAATCATATTATTTGAAAAAACTTTATAATGTTCACAAACATAACAGACAATGCTTAACTTCTATCCTTACACCCATGCCAACGTCTCCAGAATATCAGATATAAACATGTACAGATTAGTTTTGATCAGCCTTCATCATTCGAAGAGAAACACACAGCTGCATTGAAACTATATTTTTTCCTCAGCAACTATATCAGCACTTTCATCTAATTCTTTCAAGGATGTTTTGAAAACTCAGCTCAGGAGAAGAAGAAGAAGAAGAAGAAGAAGAAGAAGAAGACGAAGAAGAACAAGAAGAAGAAGAAGAAGAAGAAGAAGAAGAAGAAGAAGAAGAAGAAGAAGAAGAAGAAGAAGAAGAAGAAGGAAAAAAGAAGAAGAAGAAGAAGAAGAAGAAGAAGAAGAAGAAGAAGAAGAAGAAGAAGAAGAAGAAGAAGAAGAAGAAGAAGAAGAAGAAGAAGAAGAAGAAGAAGAAGAAGAAGAAGAAGAAGAAGAAGAAGAAGAAGAAGAAGAAGAAGAAGAAGAAGAAGAAGAAGAAGAAGAAGAAGAAGAAGAAGAAGAAGAAGAAGAAGAAGAAGAAGAAGAAGAAGAAGAAGAAGAAGAAGAAGACGAACAAGAAGAAGAAGAAGAAGAAGAAGAAGAAGAAGAAGAAGAAGAAGAAGAAGAAGAAGAAGAAGAAGAAGAAGAAGAAGAAGAAGAAGAAGAAGAAGAAGAAGAAGAGAAGAGAAGAAGAAGAAAAAGAAGAAGAAGAAGAAGAAGAAGGAAGAAGAAGAAGAAGAAGAAGAAGAAGAAGAAGAAGAAGAAGGAGAAGAAGAAGAAGAAGAAGAAGAAGAAGAAGAAGAAGAAGAAGAAGAAGAAGGAGAAGAAGAAGAAGAAGAAGAAGAAGAAGAAGAAGAAGAAGAAGAAGAAGAAGAAGAAGAAGAAGAAGAAGACGAGAAGAAGAAGAAGAAGAAGAAGAAGAAGAAGAAGAAGAAGAAGAAGAAGAAGAAGAAGAAGAATTATAATAATAATTAAATAATAATAATAATAATAATAATATTAATAATAATAATAATAATAATAATAATAATAATAATAATAATAATAATATTAATAATAATTTATGACGATAATAATATAAGGTAATTTTGAAGCATAACTATAATACTAATTCTATTTGTATAGCACCTTCCATTGAGACCTCAAGGCGCTGTACATTTGCCATGGTACATTACACAATATAACTAGCAAACTACGAATAATTTTATGATAGTAACAAGGTTCATTATAACAGAAGGGGAAACATGTATAATATATAGATATTTTACAAAATGGTGCGTCTTTAGAATATGTATACCTTAGACCTGCTTTAATGTCCCATGTCCCTTCCTGTCAAAAGCAAAAATGAGTTGGGAGACAATACACAACAAATAAATTTGAATTTCATTTACTATAAAGGTCTTCTTTAAAATCAAATGAGACATATTGATTGGGTCATTTACATATTCCTGTTGTTGTTTTGCCTTGTAGGAATTTAGACACGGACAAATGAGAAAAGCTGAAACGTGAAATTTCAAGTCAGTAGTCATTAGTGACTTGCTCAGGTTATTCCCATGTCGCATGCTTATAACCAGAGCTAATGTAACATACATAATTACAATAATATGTGTAAATAAATCTGTACTGTCGTCTAGTACCAACTTTTAGAACTTATTTCATCTATTGTGTTACAAACTGGGATATTTCAGTTGATAAGAACTTCAAAAGTGAATAAAAATGGAAGTGAAAAACAAATATAAACTTCAAAGGTGAAATGATTTCTTGTATAATTCTTGGGGTTTGTGAATTCCATGTTCAACAGTTTGCCTCAATTTTCTCTAACATTTTTGTAATGATTTTTGTTGTTGTTGCTTTGTCTCAGATGACTGGTTCAAGACCCTTTCCTTGCGGTACTTTGCAAGATACGTTAAGGTAAAATTATAAATAAAGAAGTAAATGTCACTGTATGCCACCATTTCAAAAAATACCAATAGGCTAGTACATATTCCATGTTATTCTTTTTACTTAAAATTGAGAACATAACATTCAACGAAAAAAGTATATTATTATGTCTAATGACTGGATAACGAAAGATTTAGATTACTGATCCCGTATAATAGTATACACTCACCAACTTACAATAATAACACATGTACCAGATACTCATGTACACATGTCTCAAACGAGGCAAACAAATCAAGGATTCCGAATGTTGCTCTGTTCACACGAGTAATATCTTTGTCCGTCCTTTCTAATTCGCTCACCTTTTTTTGTCTTCTCTTCCAACTGTTCTTTTAAAATCAATATTATTTATATGTATCTTAGATAAAACGTCAACTTCTGCTGATAACATGTCGCAAAAATTGCATAATATATTGTTTTAGAATGAGATTGTGTATTAATTTCACAAAAATATGACTTCAAACATGAAGTTATTATATCACTTTGACAAATATTTTTTGCCCTCCTTGACAATTTGACATTAGATTTTGAACCACACTGGTTTAAAACTGTGTAAGCCTATGACCTGCACACAAGATTGGACAACTTTGACATAAAGCTCTGTATCTATGATGTAAGACTATATCATTTCACCTTGACATTTGACTAGGTATCGCCTTGACATTTATCTTCTCATTACCTCAGAATGATGATCAGAGACAATGGTTTATGGCCAAAGAGATAACACAAAGAGATTATACTTGTTCCTTAAAGTCTTTGTTAATTTTTTTTTTTTTAATATTGTTAATTTCTTTTAGCAAGATAATCCTTTGTAATCAGGTGCTCTTAGTATTCATAGAAATGTCTACAATGTACATTTTTCATCAATATTTTGTTGCAGGTTTTCATCGGCGTTATCAGGCGTTTTGTATCAGAATGGATGCCAACCCAGAGGAGTGTATGTTTCTTTAATTTAGACCATTATTCCATGAATAGTGTCAGTCAAAAACATCTTAAATCAAATTTTTTAAAAGTCCTTATTTAAAGATAAGTGTATAAATCTAAATGTTGAATCGTTTTACCAGTGCGATATTATTATTGTTATATTATTATAATTAGTGTAATTATAATTATTATTGTAATTATATTATTATCATTATTATTATTATTATCATTATTATCATTATTATTACTGTATCCTTTAGTATGGTATACAGTAAACCATTCAAAGGTGCCATAGCAATTCAATGGCCTTTTTCTGCATTTTTATCCTTAGACTACGGGAGCCAAGTTGGAGACATTACTCTGGCTAGCACAGAAGTTTTACAAAGTATGCTGCCTCTCTCGGACTAGTCTGACACCATAAGTTTAAATATTTATGATACCGCTTGAATTGTTTACCAAAATACAACAAATCAATGTGATGAATTAAGGAAATGATTTGTTCCATGAGTAAAAGGAAATGATATGTTCCCTGTTAATTTCAAAGGATCATTCTCATCGCTCTCTTCCTGCTTAGCTCGCCTTATTTACACACCCAACCTTATTCCATTATGATATAATTCATGAGGCTTTGTTACTTAACTTGACAGTTTCTTTATAAAAGCGCAATGCACTGGTTTACAGTGAATATCTTCGTCTTTTACTTCTTGACAACTGTCTTAACATGTAATGTACTTACTTTTTAGATTGACATTGCCCTAAAAAGAAGAAAAAAATTATAATTTGGCTACATTTCTTTCTTTTTTATATCTTTGTGTCCTGATGACAAAGAAATGAAGGATAATGATATTAAATAATATTAAAGCGCCATTGAAATAAAGACAAGACAAATACAAGACATGGAGAGAAAATAGCTTACCATGGGCATTGAACCCGCGACCTCTGCTTTGGCACCCATAGCTTCGCCATGAAAGGAGAGCACGCTACCAACCGAGCCACTACGCTTCCAGAGTACCTACGCAGAGGTCACGGGTACAATCCCCATGGTTGCCAATAGTTTTTGTCTGCCTATTTCTTGTATTCGTCTCTTCTTTGTTCCAATATTATTTATTGTCATTATCCATAACTTTCGCCATGCATCTCGCCTCACTGTTTGTCTTTACACTGACAAAGAAATGAAGAAATATGAAGTTGCCAAATCGACACATGTTTATTTGAGTCAGACAATCATCAAATGAGTTGTTTTAGTAATTCAAAATTGTCTGCCATATGGAACCCACACAGAAACCCATCACAGCAGTATTGGTATCAGATCCACCCTTGTGTATGTCTAGATATAACAAGCTTGATTTATAATCTTTAAAACCCATTTAAAGTAGAATGCTTACAAGTGTTTTCAAAAGTAATACACTACAATCTTAGAAACAATGCCCTTTTTGTGACACGTGATACAAAGTCATGTCTCACGGCACAAAGTATCGGTTGCACAAACGTGTACCTGTAACGGACAGGCCAGAGCCGTAACATAATTGCACCACGTTATGACGCATTAAGCCAAACTGTGACAATGAATGGAAATTTATTATCTATGGTATTTTATTTTGAACTCTTCAAAAATTAAACGAAAAAAATGTTACTTAACACTATTAAGAGTTCTTCTTTTGCTTACAGGTCAATGAAGAAAGGAAAGAAAGGCTACCTCACGACAGTTTTTATGCGCCTGAAGCTTGGTCTGATAAGGTTTTACTTGAGAGAGACTTCAAATCACATCTTGAGAATCAGCGCGACGACAATGATTCTGTCACGGTATGTTGACTTGCCCACTTCCTGTCCACAGTCCTAAATAGGCACATACGTTATCTTTTATTTCTACTTTTTTTTCTCAGTTTTTCATTGCCCCCAATGAGTTCTCTTAGCTCTTGCCATTTTGTTCTATCACAGAGTGCCAAATGCATTTTATTTTATTTTCCCGATCTCTGATTTTATGAAATCTTGCTCAGTTCTTTCTCAAGCATCAATGTTCTGTACTTTGTTATATCAATCTACGTTCAATACAAGGGACAGAATATGCTGATAACATTTTTCACTGTGGAATTACTCATGTTTAATATTAATACAAGAGGATTGATTTCACATATTTTTTCTTTGCCAAAATAATATGTTGCAAGGAGACATCAAGTGGAGTTGATAGCCTGGTGATTAGGGTGTCGGTCTAAGGAGACATCAAGTGGAGTTGATAGTCTGGTGATTAGGGTGTCGGTCTAAGGAGACATCAAGTGGAGATGATAGCCTGGTGATTAAGTTATGGGTCTAAGGAGACATCAAGTGGAGTTGATAGATAGCCTGGTGATTAGGTTGTTGGTCTAAGGAGCCATCAAGTGAAGTTGATAGCCTGGTAATAAGGGTGTCGGTCTAAGGAGGCATCAAGTGAAGTTGATAGTCTGGTGATTAAGTTGTTGGTCTAAGGAGACATCAAGTTGATAGTCTGGTGATTAAGTTGTCGGTCTAGGAGACATCTGGAGTTGATTCTGGTGATTAAGTTGTCGGTCTAAGGAGACATCAAGTGGAGTTGATCTGGTGATTAAGTTGTCGGTCTCAAGGGAGTTGATAGTCTGGTGATTAAGTTGTCGGTCTAAGGAGACATCAAGTGAAGTTGATAGTCTGGTGATTAGGTTGTTGGTCTAAGGAGACATCAAGTGGAGTTGATAGTCTGGTGATTAAGTTGTCGGTCTAAGGAGACATCAGGTGGAGTTGATAGTCTGGTGATTAAGTTGTCGGTCTAAGGAGACATCAAGTGGAGTTGATAGTCTGGTGATTAAGTTGTCGGTCTAAGGAGACATCAAGTGGAGTTGATAGTCTGGTGATTAAGTTGTCGGTCTAAGGAGACACCAAGTTTGATAGTCTGGTGATTAAGTTGTCGGTCCTGTCAAGTGAAGTTGATAGTCTGGTGATTAGGTTGTTGGTCTAAGGAGACATCAAGTGGAGTTGAAGGAGACATCAGTCTGGTGATTAGTTGTCGGTGGAGACATCAAGTGGAGTTGATAGTCTGGGATTAGGTTGTTGGTCTAAGGACATCAAGTGGAGTTGATAGTCTGGTGATTAGGTTGTTGGTCTAAGGAGACATCAAGTGGAGTTGATAGTCTGGTGATTAAGTTGTCGGTTGGAGACATCAAGTGGAGTTGATAGTCTGGTGATTAGATTGTCGGTCTTGAAATCTTAAGGTCCCATGATGCAAGTGCTGAAAAAGTTAATAAATAATAATAATATGATACGACCCCAGATACGTAATACACAGTGGTAACGTTAACTTAGGCTGGCAAATTTTAACAAGTTAAAAGGTATGTAATAGGACAGGATTCCCAAACTATTCCAGTACGTGATCCCTTTTCTCTTTAGTAGAAATCAAACCTACTATAACCCCCCACCCCCCCCCACCCCCCACCTTTATAAGCCTTTTGAAAATATAACCAGTTTTTAATATCGCAGATACGCTGTTTGAAATCTAGATGATTAATCACAGCAGAGAGTGATGATAGGAAACATAAGAATCTTTGGGAAAAGTTTTATTATTGTTTATTCATGTCTATTAATATGTATGGACAAGGATTGATTTCATCATGCATTTTGATAATCTTCCATGACCCCCAGATCCTTGGGGGTCATGACGTGTAGTTTGGAAATCGATGCGTTAGGACATAAACTTTAATGTATTGAAATAATTTTAGAAAAGATATACAGAGAACGAAATAATATAATTATTCTATTCCGAGTTTGTCAAAAATAGGTCTATTCTTGTTAGAACTGTATTATTATTCTGTGATTGTGCATTACTCTATGAGTATGCATTGTGCTCCCTTGCAACAAAGCATTACTTAACATACGTTTCATTCAACCAATGTACGAATTGCTGAGAAGTAAACTCTTTTTTAGACTCAACTGGCATCGTGTCTGGGAGGTAATGTAATATCACCTGCTCTGCTTTTTGCTCTTTGGAAAGTGGGATAAGCTCTGGCTGTGTGGATCATGATAATACAGTATTGGAGGTACTCAAAGAAAAGAAATAGGGGGAGGGGGTTGAGGAAATTTGGACCCTGCACTTTTATTTGACAGCGCGCATTTATTTATTAAGGCCATCAATTCATTCATGAGACATTTTCTTGAAAGAGTTCAGTAGTGTCTCATGTGGATGTATCCTGACATTGGCTTTAAAAAAAAGCATATCAATTGATCTAGGTTATGAGGTATAGACTTTTAGTTATGGATATCTTGATCAGTTTGACAAATGTGTGATTTGGTTTTGTTTGTTGTTTTTTTATACACGTGTATATCATAGATCTAAAAAATATATCAAGAATAATAATACTATAGGTTACAGCATATAGCCTCTTGTACAGGCCAATCTGGTCTGTCACAGGTTTACTCACCAGCACATGTCGGTACCTACTTACGCTTATGGCCGAGTGGAAATATGTGTATTTTTCATGGTAACAAGTCGTTTGACCTAGTATTACCAGAATTGGCACACAAGACCTAAAGGTTTTATTCATGGTAACAAGTCATTTGACCTAGTATTACCAGAATTGGCACACAAGACCTAAAGGTGTAATTCATGGTAACAAGTCGTTTGACCTAGAGTGACCAGAATTGGCACACAAGACTTAAGTGTTTTATTTATGGTAACAAGGTCGTTTGACCTAGTATTACCAGAATTGGCACACAAGACCTAAAGGTGTAATTCATGGTAACAAGTCGTTTGACCTAGAGTGACCAGAATTGGCCCACAAGACCTAAAGGTTTTATTCATGGAACCTAATCGGTAGGCCACCAACTCCACCACAATAATAAGTTTTATATAGTTTTCTACCTCAGGTCACCGACTCCACTACAATAACAAGTTTTATATAGTTTTCTATCTCAGGTCACCGACTCCACTACAATAATAAGTTTTATATAGTTTTCTACCTCAGGTCACCGATTCCACTAGGATAACAAGTTTTATATAGTTTTCTACCTCAGGTCACCGACTCCACTAGAATAACAAGTTTTATATAGTTTTCACCTCAAGTCACCGACTCCACGAGAATAATAAGTTGTATATAGTTTTCTACCTACCTCAGATCACCGACTCCACTAGAATAATAAGTTTTATATAGTTTTCTACCTCAGGTCACCGACTCCACTAGAATAATAAGTTTTATATAGTTTTCTACCTCAGGTCACCGACTCCACTAGAATAATAAGTTTTATATAGTTTTCTACCTCAGGTCACTCCAGACTCCACTAGAATAATAAGTTTTATATAGTTTTCTACCTCAGGTCACCGACTCCACTAGGATAATACATTTTATATAGTTTTCTATGTCAGGGTCACCGACTCCACTAGAAAAATAAGTTTTATATAGTTTTCTACCTCAGGGCCTCCGACTCCACTAGAATAACAAGTTTTATATAGTTTTCTACCTCAGGTCACCCTCCGACTCAATAGGATAATAAGTTTCATAATAAGTTTTATATAGTTTTCTACCTCAGGTCACCGACTCCACTAGAATAATAAGTTTTATATAGTTTTCTATGTCAGGGCCTACCTCAGGTCACCGACTCCACTAGGATAATACATTTTATATAGTTTTCTACCTCAGGGCACCGACTCCACTAGAATAATAAGTTTTATATAGTTTTCTACCTCAGGGCCACCGACTCCACTAGGATAACAAGTTTTATATAGTTTTCTACCTCAGGGCCTCCGACTCCAGTAGAATAATAAGTTTTTATAGTTTTCTACCTCAGGGCCTCCCGACTCCACTAGAATAATAAGTTTCATATAGTTTTCTACCTCAGGGCCTCCGACTCCACTAGAATAATAAGTTTTATATAGTTTTCTACCTCAGGGCCTCCGACTCCACTAGATAATAATTTTAAGTTTTCTATGTCAGGGCCTACTAGAATAATAAGTTTTATATAGTTTTCACTCACCACTCCACAGTTTTA
>JAXRKP010001129.1:40000-60000 GCA_037039925.1 Doris montereyensis | reverse complement strand
ATTTTCACAATGTGCACAACATTTTATATAGTTTACGAGGCTTTGAAATTTCCTTCTTTACCCATTTTTTGTTGTTGTTATTTCTTTAATTTAGTACTTAAAGTTTGAAATTTGCATTATAGCATTGAATGGACATACATTACATGTGAAGAGTATGTAGATTAAGTGTAAACTAGAATACATGTACTATGTATGACAAAGATAGTTCTTTTCCCCGTCCATCAACCAAATGTCTACACCACCATGATAGAAATGTCACAACCTAAATCCCAGCACCGCACTGTCATAAAGGCATTGTAGACTTGTATTCCCTGACTCAGGTTTCGTAAATGTTTTCACGAAAGGTAACAACAACAACAACAACAACAACAACAACAACAAAAGACTTAATGAGATTTGATCATAATGTTATTATGTGGAGAATATAAATTCATGTTTGGTGAATTGAAAACTTGTAGTAAAGCCACTAATCAGATGTTGTTGGATGTTTGTGTGTGTGTTCTGAAAAGTTTACAAAATCCCAGTGAGCTGTATATATCAGATATAAATTTGCAGCAATGATAAGCTGTGCATTTTTTATAAGCCCCAAGGAACATAACCATTCTTTTTTCTTGGCAATTCAACAATGAACAATTTTGTATTTAAGATTTTGGTTTTAATTTTTTTGCGATTTGTAAAGAATTATGTTCTCACAGAAATTATGGAAACATTTCATTGTAAAATTTGGGTTTTAAAAATCTGATTTGAATATGAAGTTCTTGCCACTACCACCCAACCTCTCCCCCTTCACACTACTTCCCACCCTAACTTGTCTTTGATTTTTGCTTCCTTTTTGTCATTTTAAAGCGATTTTCATTTGTTTTCGACATTACATTTGTTTATTCTGCAGGAATTTTTTACTCTGATTTTCCGCGAACTGTTCCGCCCCTGCTCTCGGCTTATTTTCCAATGAGAAAACAGACTCAGTGTGGTTCCAATACAAGGTAAGCCTTCCAACAGATCCTTCCAACGAGATACTTCTCTCTCTCTCTCTCTCTCTCTCTCTCTCTCTCTCTCTCTCTCTCACTCTCTCTCTCTCTCTCTCTCTCTCTCTCTCTCTCTCTCTCTCTCTCTCTCTCTCTCTCTCTCTCTCTCTCTCTCTCTCTCTCTCTCTCTCTCTCTCTCTCTCTCTCTCTCTCTCTCTCTCTCTCTCTCTCTCTCTCTCTCTCTCTCTCTCTCTCTCTCTCTCTCTCTCTCTCTCTCACTCTCTCTCCCTCCCTCCTTTCTTCCCTTCCTCCCTCCTCTTTCCTGTCTGTCTCTGTCTGTCTGTCTGTCTGTCTGTCTGTCTGTCTGTCTGTCTGTCTCTCTCTCTCTCTCTCTCTCTCTCTCTCTCTCTCTCTCTCTCTCTCTCTCTCTCTCTCTCTCTCTCTCTCTCTCTCTCTCTCTCTCTCTCTCTCTCTCTCTCTCTCTCTCTCTCTCTCTCTCTCTCTCTCTCTCATTGATTCTATAAGTTCAATTTCAATTTGTTGAGTAGCATATTTTGGAGAATGACACCTGAAATGTTTTTATTTTACAATATGCGTTTGCATGAATGTTCGAACAATGCAACCGTTCTCAAAGTGTTAGTAATAATAATAATGACATCCCCATCATGAAAGGGAACATTTCTATAGCGCCATACATCACTGTAGAGAAGCTCTAACTGCTGCAGCAAGGCAGAACGAGGCGTCAATTAAATAAGGGTATAATATATATTTTTAAAGAACCACAATAAAACTGACGTATATATATATATATATATACAGTATGTTCACTCATACACCTTGTGTACACACACATACACACCAATATAAACAAGACATTTATAATATGAAAAGGACATGTAATTATACACTCATCTATAAAATATGCACATGTTTACAGTAAGTAGACCCATTTGATCACATCTGCAGACACGTATGGAGAGTTTTGACATGGTTAATATTTACAGTAACATTGTAAAGTAAAGTTCTTTCAAGGCCGTTACAGCCCATAGAGCCAGAGTATATCCCGGTTTGTATAGCGTGAAGCGGAACAGATGATAATAATCACCTCCTGATTAGGACGCTAGTCTGACGCAGATTTTTACTCACAAGCCTTTGCTAGAGCGAGAAATGTGTGTTTAGCGTCTTTCCCAAGAAACAGAACGTCGGACCTACCTGTGCTAGGATTCGAACCCGCGACCACATAATCCCTAGTCTGGCAGCCTAACCGCTCGACCACGAACGCCACAAATATTTATAAATATACACATAATAATTACAAACATAAACATGCTCAAACATGTACATGAAAAATATCTATTTAGCAAACAAAAATTATCAAGATGCTCACGTTGTATTGTCTATTGGTCTTATCAGATAAGCTACCCATTAATTAATTTCCTCATTTGATTGTATAGATTCAATAGATAAAGATTAACAGTTATCTCATTGTATTACAATGTTCATTATTGTGATTTACAATTGTACACATCATATTGTTTGTTACATTTTTCTACAACATAGACAAAAATGAGTTCGTTATATCTTCTTCACTCGACAGAACACCATTCACTTTGTCATTTTACTACAATTTGTTCCTATCTAAAAAAAACTATTTTGTTTTGCCTTGGGTGTGTTTGTCATTTTACTACAATTTGTTCCTATCTAAAACAAACTATTTTGTTTTGCCTTGGGTGTGTTTGTTATTTTACTACAATTTGTTCCTATCTAAAAAAACTATTTTGTTTTGCCTTGGGTGTGTTTGTTGTTATTTTACTACAATTTGTTCCTATCTAAAAAAAACTATTTTGTTTTGCCTTGGGTGTGTTTGTAAAAAAAAACTATTTTGTTTTGCCTTGGGTGTGTTTGTTATTTTATTACAATTTGTTCCTATCTAAAAAAAACTATTTTGTTTTGCCTTGGGTGTGTTTGTTATTTTACTACAATTTGTTCCTATCTAAAAAACTATTTTGTTTTGCCTTGGGTGTGTTTGTTATTTTACTACAATTTGTTCCTATCTAAAAAAAACTATTTTGTTTTGCCTTGGGTGTGTTTGTTATTTTACTACAATTTGTTCCTATCTAAAAAAAACTATTTTGTTTTGCCTTGGGTGTGTTTGTTATTTTACTACAATTTGTTCCTATCTAAAAAAAACTATTTTGTTTTGCCTTGGGTGTGTTTGTTATTTTACTACAATTTGTTCCTATCTAAAAAAACTATTTTGTTTTGCCTTGGGTGTGTTTGTTATTTTACTACAATTTGTTCCTATCTAAAAAAAAACTATTTTGTTTTGCCTTGGGTGTGTTTGTTATTTTACTACAATTTGTTCCTATCTAAAAAAACTATTTTGTTTTGCCTTGGGTGTGTTTGTTATTTTACTACAATTTGTTCCTATCTAAAAAAAAACTATTTTGTTTTGCCTTGGGTGTGTTTGTTATTTTACTACAATTTGTTCCTATCTAAAAAAAAGTATTTTGTTTTGCCTTGGGTGTGTTTGTTATTTTACTACAATTTGTTCCTATCTAAAAAAAAAAAAACTATTTTGTTTTGCCTTGGGTGTGTTTGTTATTTTACTACAATTTGTTCCTATCTAAAAAAACTATTTTGTTTTGCCTTGGGTGTGTTTGTTATTTTACTACAATTTGTTCCTATCTAAAAAAAACTATTTTGTTTTGCCTTGGGTGTGTTTGTTATTTTACTACAATTTGTTCCTATCTTAAAAAAACTATTTTGTTTTGCCTTGGGTGTGTTTGTTATTTTTTTTATGTTTTTTTTTCAGAATGAAGATGAGCTTGATATGTTCCATTTTGCTGGCTATATGCTTGGACTTGCTGTCTACAATTCAAAAACAATTGATCTGCATTTTCCCATTGCTGTGTATAAAAAGTTACTTGGAATGTACGTCACATTTCATTTTAAACGTTTGTTTTTTGTTTTTGTTTCTTTTTTTTTACTGTTTCCTTTATGTTGTTTGGGGGGGTGTTTTTGGTTGGATTTTTTGCTACACATTAAAGTCATTCTTAATGCGTAAATATTTCTCAATATCTACACATTGTGAGAAGATAACAACAACTAAGTTTAGAATCTTCATACAGCCCCTTTGAACCAAATTTGAGTTAAGTACCTTCTTATAAGGAGGCAAATACAAGGAATGTATTTTGACATAGGCTAAAAGGGGAGTGTGGAACTTTATAATCCTTAGTATCCTTAGTGAAAAACTTGGGAACCATTTTTGACTCTGAACTTTCTATGGATCCTCAAGTGAGCTCCTTAGTCAAATCACTAACGTTTTCCGTCCATTCCTCACAAGCGATGCTGAAATATAACTTGTCAAACTCTTATATTCTCCAAGCTTGACTATTGTAATTCCTTGTTGTTTGAAAAAAAATCAAAAGGCTTCAAGTCATTCTAAACAATGCAGCCAGACTTATCTTTAAAAAACGAAAATTTGAAAATGTATCCCCACTACTGACAAAACTTCACTGGTTAACAGTCGAAAAAAGAATAAAATTTAAAGCTGAAAATTTAGTTCATAAATGTCTTGATGGAACAGTACCTAACTACCTTCATAATGTGTATAAATTTTTTTCTTAGAATATACAATGCGCCTAGAGCCTTACCCTTGTAGGGATGAGTGCGCAATAGAAATATACATTATTGTAATTATTGTTATCCATTTTGAGATTTTGTAAATTCTTTTGATGGGGTTTGAGTAAATTCTTTTCTTTTTTTTTTTTTATCATTAAATGTATTTAGATTCGGCTTTAAGCTTGAAACAATGAATTTAGATTTATGTTCCTCAATAATGTGCCAGGTCATTGTAGTTTGATTTGATTTGATTTGATTTGATTTGATTTGATTTGATTTGATTTGATTTGATTTGATTTGATTTGATTTACACACATCCACATCTAAGGTAATCTCGCGGTTTTTGGTACGATTTTATATTTTGCCCGGACTGCACTGTAAACAGCCAATGGATATTTAGTGTTGCTATCTGTACACGGGACCTCCTTTATAGCGTCCGTCTCCGATGGAACTAGGTGTCAATCGACCTTCCTGGACCAAGATGTGTGTGTGGGGGGGATAGTTGTGCTCGAAAAAACATGATAAAAAATTTCAACTGTTGGTGGAGCTCGAACCCACTGCCTTTTGGTTGAAAGGCTGACACCTAGCCTCTGGACTACTGAGTCCCCTAGGTCATTGTAGAGCCACGATGTGCAACGCTCAAATAGTGTCTGTAATGAGAGTGAGAGCATGTTTCTTTTCTTTTTTTCCCTCATAAACTCCATCTCTCCATTACCACAGTTGTACTTATTTTGTATGCAAATTTAATTTTGTATTGTCTCTTCTTATTTTTATGACTCAGACCCGTGGATTTCAGTGATTTCGCTGAACTAGACCCAGTTTACGCAAGGTAAGAATCTTAACATCAAGAGTTCTTTTCACGTATTTAATATAATTCTGAGTTGGTCGTGTTCCTTGTTCGCCAAAGGCTCTGTTGCCAGACCAGATCACTAAGAGTAACCATATTTGGCTTATAGCTTTTTAATGATCCCAAGATCGTTTTTATTTGAGGAACTTTTCTACCACGACGTTTAATTATTGAAAATTGCATTGTTTTCCCGTCTTTGAGAAGAACTTTCATGCATCTAACCGCCATTTTCAACAAGTTTAGAATTAAAAGATTGGAAAAGTACCGTTCACGCCTATGTGTGCATCGGATACTGACATGATTTAATACATTGTAATCGTACTTGGTATTACCCAGGGTGTAACATGCTTGTATAATACATACATAACATTGGGTTATCACTATAAATGGTATCTTATTGGTATCCTATTTTCATAAGCTGAAATTCGAATAACATACATTAAATGTGAGCCGATATTTAAATGAATGATATTTTCTTTCTTTCTTTTTTTTTTATTTCTTAAATAATTCATTTTGGTACTATTCTTTAAGTATAAATTACATTCAGTTATAATGTGAAATATATTTTCAGAGCTATTAGTCTAATTTATTTATTTCTTTCTTTATCAGTTCCCTTCTACCTTTCGGTGTATGGGTTCAGATCCCCGAGATGATCTTTCTGCAGAATGCCATGTCCTGGCATTTTCTATTTATATCTTCTTCCCACTTTCTCAGAGGACTACCTTTTGGTCTTTTACCTTGGGATTTAGCACTGTATACTGATTTAGCTATTTTATTGTCATTCATTCTGTTTACATGCCCAAACCATTAAAATATGATTTGGTCCTACATTTTCTATTCCTTGTCCTTTTTCTTTGTTTCTGTAATGGCCAAAATATCTACTTTGAATTTGTCCATTTCTTCAACTAATTCTCACTTGTTTTCATTTATTGCCCTAACATTCCATGTTCCAAAAATCACAGCCCGTGTTCGTTTCCATGTTTGTCGTTGAATGGTCAAGCCGCGTATATTGCATTCATTTCTCTGAATCATTTTGATTTGAATATGCAGAGGATTAACCCATTGTACCCTAGGTAGATGGTGGGGCTGCCACCTTGAGGTCTCCTACCATGCCTTGTTATTTTCTGTCAGGGTTAGCTCCCTTAGCCTTTGGTTAGTCAAGACCGGCCTGCAAGGCAGCAAGTTGTTGTCTGTCAGGGTTAACTCCCTTAGCCTTTGGTCAGCCAAGACCCGCCTGCAATACAGCAGGAGACTCGTGGAGGGCGGGACCATCTACTCCCCGTTGAGGTGCTTACCTGGCCACTGCCTGATAGCCTAATTTCGTTTCCCTACTATTATTTACTTCTGTATTCCTTGGTTTTACTCGTTCTTCTCTTCTTCTTCTTCTTCTTCTTCTTTATCATCATTATTCTCATGTTGAGATTTTATCTTCTTCTTTTTTTTTTTGCAAGTTTAGTCTACTTGCTTATCTCTAATTTTGTACACTGGTATGTGAGTTAACTTATAGCCCTTTTTGTACATCGGATTGTTGATTGATTTTCCTCTTGGACACATTAAGCATGTCACTTATTGTCACACATGGAGAGAAAAGCACCTTGACTTTGTCTTCATAATAGTTTAAATGAATCACTGACATTTGATTTGTTTTCCTCTTTTATAGCATATTTAATGTAAATTATGATTATTGTATTTTAGTCTATTGAAGCTTATGCTAGGTCTAAAATATTATGTTCTAACGTCAATGGTTTAAAACTCTCTTTCTTCTCATCAGGTCTTTGAAAGAAATATTGGACCAAGAAGGAGCTGAACATTTAGGTCTTACTTTTGAGGTTTGTGTAATTAATTACAATTTCTTCAAATGAAACAATTGATAGTATTATTAAGAATTACATGCTGGAATTGAAGACAGTGAAAGTGTGAACCTATGTTATCAAAGCTAATTCGCAAAAGATGATAACAGAGTTATATAATTTAGTAATGCATCATTTCTTCTAAGACGATCACATTCTGCTCTATTGCTTTAAGAGATATATTTTCAATTGTTCATGAATGATATTGTGTCTTGTACTTTCTTTTTTTTTTTTTTTTTTTTTACTGTGTGTTTTCCATCAATGTAAAAGAGCCTAGAGCACATTCCTGGGAAATTGTGCGCCATACAAATTTACTCATTATTATTATTATCATTGTTATTATTATTAATATTATTATTATTATTATTTATCATTGTTATTATTATTAATATTATTATTATTATTATTATTGGTATTGTTATTATTGTTATTGTTATTACTATTATTGGAGGGGCCCGGTAGTCCAGAGGCAAGGTGTCAGCCTCTCAACCAGAAAGCAATGGGTTGGAGCCAGGCAACGGTTGAAATATTTTCTGGAGTTTTTTTCGAGCAAAATCTACCACCCTGATCCTGGTAGGTGGTTCGATACCTAGTCCCATCGGAGACGCCGATAAAAAAGGAGGTCATGTGTGCAGATCACAACACTCTGTGTACTTTTAAGATCCATTGGCTGTTTACAGAACATTCCGGGAAAAATTAAAAATCCTACCAAAAACCTCAAAGTCAAATTAGTTGTGGATGTGGGTAAATAAAATGAAATTTAAAAAATGAAGCAGAAAATATTATTATTATTATTATTCTTATTATTATTCTTATTATTATTATTATTATTATTATTATTATTATTATTATTATTATTATTATTATTATTATTATTATTATTATTATTATTATTATTATTATTATTATTATTATTATTATTATTATTATTATTATTATTATTATTATTATTATTATTATTATTATTATTATTATTATTATTATTATTATTATTATTATTATTGTTGTTGTTATTCTTATTATTATTATTATTATTATTATCATTATTATTATTATTATTATTATTATTATTATTATTATTATTATTATTATTATTATTATTATTATTATTATTATTATCATTATTATTCATATTACTGTGCTTTTTGACTTCGGTATTTTTAATCCATTTTTTCCCCAATTTATCACCATTTACTTTTTTTTTAAATCAGTTACTTTTAATACACATCTTTTGTATGCCAGTATTTAAATCAACGATGTGATAAGAATTAAAGCTGAGTGACTCTCGAGCTAAAACTGAGAAGGTTTTAATTTTTCAAGTTGAGCTTGAAGATTGGAGCATAGCAAGCATAGTGGAATGTCGAGTATGATCATAAATAATGTGTGTCTAAAGTATAATATATTTATATTGAGAAATATTGCCAAAGAATGCAGCCCACTTTGTAACTAATAGGTATATATACGCAAAAGGGAATACCAAAGCCAACATAAATCACTTACACTGGATACCTTAAGAAGTATAATTTAGAGCGAGGAATGAAATGAATACGCATTTTCTTTAAAGCTACACAGCCAAGTGTGTATCCATTAGACCAGCTAAAACTCAACACAAAAACAAGATGTTAAATACGCACATGGTTTCATCTTCAAATATTGATCGTCATCTGTACTTATTTTACCTAGTACAAGTACAGTAAGGCTGAGAACAAAATGCCATCAGAAAAATAAACTCAATAGCGAGGGTTGGAGAGGGGGTGTGGGGGTGGTCCAATGATCAAGTAAAAATAGTTAAGGGGGCGGGGGCGGGTTCTGGGAAGGCCATTTTTGCCGAAAATGGGACAAATCTAGTCTATCATACTAGTGGATAGAGCAGTTCATTCCCATCATAATGATATCATAAAAGAAGCTCAGTATCGATTCTTTGAATTTATACGAATTGTTTTGGAAACAATACAGGCTTATCTTTCAACACAGCTATTAAACAATAAAAGCCATAAATATTATTTAAAGTATGGCAAGTTGGTACTCATTTTGATCGCCACAATACACGCTATCCACAATAACTTTATTAGAGAATATATTATGAATTTTGCCTTAGATCGGCCGGAAGTTACGACACATATTCCGCACACCTATTATCAAAAGGCACTATCTCAAAATGAGTAAAAAAGGTGCTGGTGCTCTTGAAACAGTGTCAATAAGAAGTAGTTGAGAGCCTCTCAAGGTTTTATGATGTTTCAAAGTATTATCCTAATCTTTTCTTAGGTTTATGGGAGAAAAATGTATTCAAATAACAGAAAATAAGAGAAAAATACGATTTTCTCAAAATGTCCTTTTTGTTCATTATTTCCTATCTACTTTTTTATTTCTCAACGTATCTTCATGAAATTTGGTGTGTATGATGAATGGGAGGGGAGAAATGAGCAGATATTTTGTTTTATTATATGTATTACAATTTGGGAAAAATTTAATTTTTGTACAACAATTTTGTATATTTTTGATTGTTCTCATATGCTATTTTCAAAATTTCATAAAATCAAAACTTACTAACAAAACAAAAATATGATCTGATCAAATTTAGATATTGTATCAAATAAGGTGTGTTTGAAGTTTGAAAGAAATTTGTTGAAAAATTTTAAAAAAGCCTATCGATATTGAAGTTTGTAAAATTTGGGGGCAAAATCCAAGATGACCGCCGTTTCCATGGCAACACGAAGGCGTCAGGAAAAAAACAACGACATATTTCAACTTAATACACCATGCCCGTTACACCTATACATGTTAAATTGATAGGAACAAACGGGAAAATTTTCACTCCGAGACGAAAAAGACAAGGAATAGAAAATATAGCACCAAATCATACTTTAATCTTCTCAGGGGCATATGTCAAAGATAGAGCTAGATCAGGAGTAGGCTTCCTAATGTATAAGAGGAATGAAAAGCTACTATAAAAATTGGAAATTTATAAGCCCACGGCTATTAAAGGTAAACATTAAAGCAAAAAAAGAAATTAAATTATCAATAGCTTATTGGCAAAACGAAGACGCCATTAAAGAAAAAACAATATCTTTGAAAACGAGTTACAAATAGCTGAAGAAATTTCAAACCCAAACAGTCTCTCTCCATTTGAAGAAGTTGTTGTCTCTCCTTCTTTACCTATTACTCCTCCTGGCGTTTCTATATTGTTGCCTAATCTAGCGTTTAAATCTCCTAAAACCATTACCGTCTTCCTGTTTGTGTTTAAGATTCTCTACAGCTGTTTGTAAATCGTTTTCGAAGATATCTTTTTCTTCTTTAGCGGTGTCTTCTTTTGTTCCATAACATATTAATAATATAACTTCTCTTCTTTTTTGGTTTAATATTTACCTCTAATAGCCATAGAATTACAAATTTCCAACTTTCTAGTAGCTTTTCATTAATTTTATGCACTAGGAGGCCTACTCCTGCTCTAGCTCTATCTTTCACACCTACTCCTGTGAAGATTAAAATATGATTTGGTCCTACATTTTCCATTTCTTATCCTTTTTTCTTTGTTTGTGTAGTGGCCAAAATATCTACTTTGAATTTTTCCATTTCTTCAACTAATTCTAACTCTTTTCCATTTATTGCCTTATCATTCCATATCCCAAAAATCGCAGTCCGTGTTTGTTTCCATTTTCGTCTTTGAAAGGTCAAGCCGGGTATATTACATTTATTTCTCTGAATCAGTTTGGTTTTGGATAAGCAGGAGATTAGCCTAGGTAGATGGTGGGACTGCCAACTTGAGGCCCCCTACCAGGCCTTGTTATTTTCTGTCAGAGTTAACTCCCTTAGCCTTTGATCATTCAAGACCAGCCTGCAAGACAGCAGGTTGTTTTCTGTCAGGATAACTCCCTTAGTTTTTGGTCAGACAAGACCGACCTGCAAGGCAACAGGAGACTCATGGAGGGCGGGATCATCTACTGCCCATACTGGTGTGCTTACCTGTCCACTGCCCGGTAGATATATCCAATGGAAGAAATCCAAACAGCTATAAAAAAAAAAAGTGAAATTAAGAAAGGCCCCAGGTGCAGATCAAGGTTATCCATAAATGATTAAAAACCAAGGGAGAGAGGCCGACAAACTATTACATGCAATATACCAACAAGTATGGTAGTCCAAACAGGTACCAGATAACTGAAAAAGGGAACGGTAGTACCAATACACAAGAAAAAGATCAACTTTGGAACTATAGAGGGATATCACTACTTAGCATACCAGAAAACGTATATGCCAAGATACTGGAAATGAGACGAAGGAAAAGAGTAGAGGATCAGATTGAAAGAACCTCAGAGTGAATTTAGTCAGGAAGAAGTGTACAAGACCACATACTTACAATTAGACAAATAATAGAAAAATTATTTGAGAGAAACATTGACTTGCACCTGTGTTTTATTGACTAGAAAAGGTATGTGACACTGGGAGGAGAAACGGATTATGGCATTCCTTAAAAGAACACAATGTAGAGCAGTATTTAATAGAGGCCATTAAAAGCTTTATAATAAACCAACATGCAGAGTAAGAGTAGCTGGAAACGTACAAAGAATTTGATGTAGATAGAGGAGTAAGACAGGGTTGTGTCCCTAGTCCACTTGTGTTTATCATATTTATCGATTCAGTCCCAAAGGCACCCTCAAAAGGAACAAAATGAATTTAGATATGTGGAAACTCAAACCAGTAAATGTATGAATGCTTTCATTTGCTGATGATTTAGTTCTGTTTGGATAGTCAGAAAGTGACCTTCAGTCGAATGTCAACATGATGAATAATGAACTAAATAAAAGCGGAATGAGTAAATGCAAAGAAAACCAAAACATTGCAAGTAACTAGAAGTTAAATCACAAAATTTTACTATTGGGCAGGGAGAACTTAGAATAAGTTCAAAGTACAATTACCTAGGAGTAATGATTAACGCAGAGAAAAACTAAGAGGAGAAATCAGCCACAAAATCCAATAGACAATGACAATATATAACCATCTAGGAAAGGCATCTATAGGTTAACAAAGTTTCAAGAAAAACCAAAATGTTTTATGGCAGCGAAACCTGGACCTTAGACAGTAGGGAATACAGTAGAGTACAATCAGCTGAAATGAAATATCTAAGAAGAGTAGTAGGAAAACGAAACGAGACAAAATCAAACACAACAATAAGAGATCAAACCAAAGCAGATGGCTATATATAAAAACTAAGATAGAAATAAATCAACAGAGATGGTTTGGGCATGTAAACAGAAATGAATGACAATAGAATATCTAAATCAGTATACAGTGCTAAAACCCAAGGTAAAAGACCTTTTGGCAGACCTCGGAGAAAGTGGGAAGAAAATATGAAAGAGGCATTAAAGCAAAGAAATTTGATTTTTTAAGGAAACAGAAAATGACAGGACAGGGCATCCTGGAGAAAGATCATTTCGGGCATCTAAACCCATACACCGGAAGGTAGAATGGGAAATGATAAAGAAAGATTTTATTTTAGAAGGACTAGTGTTATTTGATTCTGAAAGACTGACACGTTTTCAATTAGGACTTACACTGTGCTTTTACCTACAGGTAATCCAAAACCGTAATGACAAGCCAACTCCCATTGAGCTGTGTGAGAATGGCTCAAAGAAAGACGTTACAGATGAAAATAAGTAAGTGTATGTAAAAAATAGCAATCGGTAATGTTGTGAGTTTGTAATCACGATGACCATGGTTCAAGACCTTGGCTGGCGAAGGGTTTTCCCCCATAACATTGTACTCTTAGGAAAGGAATTCCACTACTCACCTCTCTTGACTCAAGTGTGAATGGGTACCTAGCTATGGGCAGAGAGTGATCTTCTTGTCGAAGTGTTAATACATAACGCCTAATTACGGCAGCTGCACTGTTTAGTCCCTATAGATTACAAATGACCTGCTGGGAGATAAATGATGTAAAGTCGAAGAGTCTGCACTTGTGTGGGGATACGAACTGTAACTCGATTTTATCTTTATATCGTATTCGTTATGAATTTATATCCTTTCAAAGTAAGTAAGTAATATTAATAAGATTGTAATTGTTTGGCAAATGGTACATTACTTTATATACACATGTATCGGTTTTTGTGTAGCATATCAAGGAATATCAACTGATACACTACATGCCTAACAATATTGACTGAAGAATTATCTATTTTATCATTATTTCTTATATTCCACAAATAAATATATTTTCCCAATAAGGAGCCAATTCTATCTGAATGGACTACCTCATGCTTTTGTCAGTTTGTCAAAAGTTGGTTGAATAAAACTAGGGTAACGAAGTGAATACATTTTGGATATTTATTGTGAATGATCAATGACTAATAATGACTATAAATATTTATGCTTTTTAAATTTCAGATGCGATTATGTTGAAAAGGTCGTGGACTTTCATCTCAATCAAGGTACAGCGAAAGAATTTGAAAACTTTTACAAAGGATTTCAAGAGGCTTTTGATGTTGATATATTGGTAAGAATTGTTTGACAATTTAATTAAAGAATTTTGTTGTGCTGTCAAATTTGAGAGATAGAGAGAGAGAGACAGAGAGAGAGAGAGACAGAGAGACAGAGAGAGAGAGAGAGAGAGAGAGAGAGAGAGAGAGAGAGAGAGAGAGAGAGAGAGAGAGAGAGAGAGGGAGAAGAGAGAGAGAGAGAGAGAGAGAGAGAGAGAGAGAGAGAGAGAGAGACAGAGAGAGAGAGAGGGAGAGAGAGAGACAGACAGACAGACAGATAGACAGACGAGCAGTCTTCTCCTTCATATGGACCCATCTTTCTTTATATTTTGATAGTTATAGAATGGCCTCTCTTCTTTAGTCTAAAAGTTCACGTTAAGAAATGAGTTTGCACGTTTCTTGGAGTCGTTAGCATTGCGTCACCGAGCAAACCAGGTGTTGCGTTTTACAAGGTGGAATTATTGATCATCATCAAGACTTACAATAAAAGGTACCGAATTCCTATCTAATATCATTATGTCTGAATCATAATTGTCAGTCAAATTGGTCAAGACTGTTACATGCTGCTGTTTGAGTGAGAGATGTTTTTTGACGAAATTGATAGTAAGTGTATAGGCTAATTATTCAAATCCAATATCAAGTGAAAGTCAAAATCCACATTAGTTGGTCTAAGACAGCGTTGATATCCTTTACTTTCTTCTAGTGTAATAGATTTTGCATAACGATAGGCACACATCTCGTTCTGGTAACAATGACGCAATTCAAACCCTAAAAAAATCAAAGTGAACTGCCATCGATGTATAAAGGTCTGAGCCTCCATAATGTATAGTAAGGTGACTTAGATAAAGTCCAGTCGAAATAAATGTACACAACGATGATTATAGCAGCCGAGTAGTAATAGCGTCATCAACTGTCAACAGCACGTCATGATCAAACTAGTGTGTAACTGTACTCAGTAATCTACCTGGTATCATATATTGCTTGTACAGGCGCCGGTTACGGCTGTCTTGAGACTGTGGCGTCACGGGCCATGGGATGCTTTCCGCAGGCAAGCCGCTTTCCAGCCAAGGCAAGCACACCGCTCCGTAACCAAGCACTAGGCAAGCCACATGCTAGCCAAGCCAAGCACACTGTTCCGAAGCCAAGCGCTAGGCAAGCCACATGCCAGCCAAGACAAGCACACAGCTCCGTAACCAACCAGGCAAGCCATGCTAGGCAGCCAAGCACACTATTCCGTAGCTAGCCAAGCCAAGCACACTATTCCGTAGCCAAGTACTAGTAAAGTCACATGCTAGCCAAGACAAGCACACTGTTCCATAGCCAAGTACTAGTAAAGTCACATGCTAGCCAAGGTAAACACACTGTTCCATAGCCAAGTACTAGTAAAGCCACATGCTAGCCAAGCCAAGCACACTATTCCGCCAAGCAGTAAAGTCACTGCCGTAGCCAAGTACTAGTAAAGTCACCAAGCCAAGGCAAACACACTGTTCCATAGCCAAGTACTAGTAAAGTCACATGCTAGCCAAGGCAAACACACTGTTCCATAGCCAAGTACTAGTAAAGTCACATGCTAGCCAAGGCAAACACACTGTTCCATAGCCAAGTACTAGTAAAGTCACATGCTAGCCAAGGTAAACACACTGTTCCATAGCCAATTACTAGTAAAGTCACATGCTAGCCAAGGTAAACACACTGTTCCATAGCCAATTACTAGTAAAGTCACATGCTAGCCAAGGTAAACACACTGTTCCATAGCCAAGTACTAGTAAAGTCACATGCTAGCCAAGGTAAACACACTGTTCCATAGCCAAGTACTAGTAAAGTCACATGCTGCAAGGTAAACACACTGTTCCATAGCCAATTACTAGTAAAGTCACATGCTAGCCAAGGCAAACACACTGTTCCATAGCCAATTACTAGTAAAGTCACATGCTAACCATACGGAACAACTGTTCCATAGCAAATACACATGTCCCACACTGTTCCATAGCCAATTACTAGTAAAGTCACATGCTAGCCAAGGCAAATACACTGTTCCATAGCCAATTACTAGAAGGCCACGTGCTAGCCAAGGCAAACACATCACGAGGCTACTTACTAAAAGCAAAAATGGCGGCACCCATACACAGTTCAGGACAGTCGATGGATAGTCGAATTAAAACCTCTTTTGGAGATAAGTATACAGCGTCCGAAAGAGAATAACTCATACATTAAATTCATACCGTACAATTTTCCCTGACTCGTTTGATCGGGGTTTTTTTATTTATAAACATCAATATTGTAATTAATGTAATCAACGGTCGCGGCCATCTCACCTACAATTTGACTTTACTTATTAGAGAATGTTCTTTCCTGCTATTGCGACCATGGATAAGAACAGTAAACTTTAGCGTGCGAAATTGTTTGCCCTTGTTTCAGAAACAGATCGGTGGTAACTCTTTTGTGTGGAGCCTGAATCCCTCATTTAATTATAGTTAGTAAAATACGAGGGCAGTGAGTACCCCACGTCATTATGCATGAATAATAATGTTATCACAAAAGCAGTATAACTACTTATAACATTTTACTTTTTTAAATAATCTTTCTAATACTGTAAATAATAATGCTAACATTTGTGATGATGATTATTAAAATAATATAAGAAAGAGAAGGAACAGGATGCCCAGTGCAGTGTAGCAAAACTAGAAATAATAGAGTAGTAGTACATAACATTCTACGTATTCCTATTTGTATAACTTATTGACTGGCGCTTAACAAGATTAATACAATGTTATGATGTATATCTAAATAAATCTGTCATATATGTTGATTCACATGTTTAGATAGAAAACATTTAAGTGTTACAGTCAGCGCGTACTTCTTATGCTGTCTCTATACAATGAATGAATAACACTAATAACAAAAAAATAACCACGCAAAAGAGCTACCACCGATCTGGGAAACCGCGCAATGCATCATGGGACATAATATTGGCAGTAGAGCTAAACGTTGTCACAGTGCTAAATTCCCCTGTAACTTGCCTTGTAATAATATACATTATTTTTACGTTGTCTTTGATGCAAGCATAAAGAAAATCGAGGACCTGCAGTCATTTAATGTCTGTCAATGTGTGTGTGTGCGTGTGTGTGTGTGTGTGTGTAACTTCATTCCTGAGAGAACTTTTCCTCTTCTCACCTCCAATTTCAGAGACAGCTTATGTTTCTTCCATCAGAACTACGTAGTTTTATAATTGGCAAAGAGAAAATTGATGTCACTTTCTTAGAACAGGTAATGTAGATATAAGTCATACCATTGATGTCACTTTCTTAGAACAGGTAATGTAGATCTAAGTCATACCATTGATGTCACTTTCTTAGAACAGGTAATGTAGATCTAAGTCATACCATTGATGTCACTTTCTTAGAACAGGTAATGTAGATCTAAGTCATACCATTGATGTCACTTTCTTAGAACAGGTAATGTAGATCTAAGTCATACCATTGATAGGCTTTCGATTGGTGGTAGTCAAAATATTTTGTGTAGCTATAAGAATGGTCATATTGATATGGAAAATACGTACCTCAGAGAATCAGCTGTGATATTTTTTGTTTGTTTGAAGCTAAGAGCGTGGAGAGGACGGGGGGGGGGGTGTTGTTTGGTTTCGTAAGAAGATGGTAATCTTGTTTATGTCTGGGTTGTTAAAGTTCAAAGACCATGATATTCTCTTACCTAATTCTAACTTTTTTTATGATAAAAATGAAAACATAATCTAACAATGTGCGTTTAAATCGATTATATGCACCTCAAAAGTATCGAATTAGAGTTTCTTACTTCATTGACTAGGAATTCAATTGTAAAGGATCAATATAAAGTGATATGTGTCTGTGAAGGCTTATGCATACCATAAAATTATTTAGAATAACATTTTAATGTACCTTTTAAAGGAGTAGACTTACCTCCCCTCCCCCTTATATCTCTCAACTTATTATAGATAAAGGCCTCTAAATCAAATGACACATCATAGTGCTTGATATAAATGTGATTAAAAGTATGGAGTAAATTAATCCACAGAACGCAGAATACTCAGGAGGATATGACAAGGACTGTGAAACCGTCAAAATCTTTTGGAAATTAATCCATGACATGACAGAGGAGGACAGAAAAAGATTTCTTCGTAAGACTCCGTTTTTGTTTGTTTGGGGTTTTTTAAAGTTTGTTTTTGGGTTTCTGTTTTCCATCTTCAGCTTTATTCAGTGCTTGAGACTTGGGAATTTCTCTCATGATACAATACAAAGATTTTGTTTTCAAAGTACCAGCAGTCCAGAGGTGTATTTTTGACAATCTTTAGCTCTAAAAGTGATTCATATCATATATATAAATTTCACCTTCTGTTGAAATATTACAATGTGCAGAAAATGTGTCGATAATTATTCTCTAGAGTCCCTCCTCTCTCTCCCCCCTCCTTCACTCTGTTCTTCTTACGATTGTTTTGTCTATGGAAGGCTTAGCTTCTTGCTATACTCAATATAATATTATATTGTATGCAATTCTTTCTATTCCATTTACTGTTTGTTATTGTTTAGTTTCATGTTAATGAGTCATGGGAATGCATCATTTCCATTTGTAAATTATTTACCCGTTATCATAATACACTGTATTAAAATTATTGATTTTGTCTTTTCTTAATTTTTCTTATTGTTTTTATCTTATCAAATTTTGCTTTAACTTTGCACCATATATATATTATCAACTTTTGCTTTAACTTTGCACCATATATATATTATCAACTTTTGCTTTAACTTTGCACCCTATATATATTATCAACTTTTGCTTTAACTTTGCACCATATATATATATATATATATATATATATATATATATATATTTCCAACACAATAGTCGTATTGACCAAACAGGTGAAAAACTAGTGACAACTCTACCAATAAAGACAGGAGCAAAACGTGACGTTTCGGGTATAACCCTTCGTCAGACAACAAACGAGAAATATCTAGAATCTAGATCTAGATAACCAAACATAGATAATTTATTTTATTTTACATTATAAAAGCTTTTAACGCGTTTAATTACTCATTTTTATATGGAACAATCTGAATAATGACAATTCTATAACGATGTGTCCTTTTGGGTTATACATTTGATACACATTTACCCACTCAACCCAATTGTAAATGGGTATCAGCTTTGGCTGGGTTATAAAGCCTGCGATGGACAGGCGTCCTGTCTAGATGGCCATGTATTATCACCTGTTTCGCTTCACGCTACAGACACCGTCTGGCTGTACTGTATGGGCCACAATGGCTTTGATTAGACTGTGCCATGTCACAATGTGGCGGAACGTCACTTTACACATTCCATCTTTGAAAGCAACCTACTTTACATCTAATACATTTGCTTTCATTTCTCTTCTTCTATGTTCATGCAGAATTTGTGACTGGCTCAGAAAGGATACCTCAATCAGGACTTAAAGTAAGTTAACATACACCACTTCAAGGACGAAATTCAGTCCGTAGCACAAATCCCTTTGAATAAGTTAAATTGATTAACTGCATGTATACGCTATGTACACATAATATACATGCATACATACAGCTATGGATACGAACAGACATGGATACAAATACACATGCATACACTCAACAATCTATGCAAACAAGTATACATACAGACCGCTGCTATGCGTACAAAACAAGTATAATTACAAACACAAGTAGCAACGAATACAAATAACTATAAAAATACATGCAGCAATGCATACAACAACAACAAAATACAAGCAGCAATGCATACAAAAAAAATAAAAAAATACAAGCAGCAATGCATACAAAAAACTATAAAAATAAAAACAGCAATGCATACAAAAATACATAAAAATACAAGCAGCAATGCATACAAAAACATATAAAAAAAACAAGCAACAATGCATACAAAAACTATAAACATACAAGCAGCAATGCATGCAAACAGCCATGCATGCACACCTACAACTATAAATACAAATACTCATGCAAACAAGTTAGGCATACAAACAGCCATTTATACACAAAACTATGTATGAACACAGCCGCGAATACGTACAAATGTGAATGCAAATAGCCATGCACACACAAAACTATCTATGGAAACAGCCACGAATGCGTACAACTGTGGATGTAAATAACCATGCAAACACACAAATATGTATGTCAACAGCCATGCATACACACTAAAATGCATGTAAACATCCAAACAAACACAACTATGAATG
>JAXRKP010001129.1:15000-30000 GCA_037039925.1 Doris montereyensis | reverse complement strand
ATACATTCAGTTTCATGTCAAATACATTCATCCTAATGTCATGTCAATCAATACATTTACAGATGTCATGTTAATAAATACTTTCACTGTAATGTCATGTTAATAAATACATTCACCGTAATGTCATGTCAATAAATACATTCACCGTAATGTCATGTCAATAAATACATTCACCGTAATGTCATGTCAATAAATACATTCACCGTAATGCCATGGGAATAAATACATTCACTGTAATGTCATGTTAATAAATACATTCACCATAATGTCATGTTAATACATGCATTCACTGTAATGTCATGTCAATAAATACATTCACCATAATGTCATGTCAATAAATACATTCACCGTAATGTCATGTCAATAAATACATTCAGTTTCATGTCAAATACATTCACCGTAATGTCATGTCAATCAATACATTCACAGATGTCATGTTAATAAATACATTCACCGTAATGTCATGTCAATAAATACATTCACCATAGTGTCATGTTAATAAATACATGCAACGTAATGTCATGTCAATAAATACATTCACCGTAATGTCATGTGAATAAATACATTCACCGTAATGTCATGTTAATAAATACATTCACCGTAATGTCATGTGAATAAATACATTCACCGCAATGTCATGTTAATAAATACATTCACCGTAATGTTATGTCAATAAATACATCCAAAGTAATGTCATGTTTATAAATACATCCAAAAGTAATGTCATGTTTATAAATACATCCAAAGTAATGTCATGTTTATAAATTCATTCACCATAATGTCATGTAAATAAATGCATTCACCGTAATGTCATGTCAATAAATACATTCACCATAATGTCATGTCAATAAATGCATTCACCCCATAATGTCATGTCAATAAATACATTTACCGTAATGTCATGTCAATAAATACATTCACCATAATGTCATGTCAATAAATACATTCACCATAATGTCATGTCAATAAATGCATTCACCGTAATGTCATGTCAATAAATACATTCACCATAATGTCATGTAAATAAATGTATTCACCGTAATGTCATGTCAATAAATACAATCGTCGGCGGTTGTCTTGCATCGAGCATTGATGTCGTTTTAGCTCCTGATGATTCTTATGTAAATAAAACTAGGCCATCTGACCACTAGCATATTACCTGTGTATTGTGTTTGTCTTGACTGCTATGTAATGTAGTGTTGCCACTTCAGTGTCAGTTTCTTCTCTTGACACCACTAAGTATCCGCACACATACATAGCCTACATAGACATGCATACATAGACTTGCATTCCTACATACATACATACATACATACATGCATACATACTTACATACATACATACATACATACATACATACATACATATATACATACATTTATGTACATATGTACTCCTACATATACACACATACATGCACACATACATGTACATACATACATACATACATACATACATAAATACATACGTACATACATACATACATATATACTTACAAACACATGTACATACATGTGTACATACATGAAAAAACATGCATACATATCATGATACATAAACATGTACATAGGCATGTACTGGTATGTAGTTATAATAACATATAGATGTACACATAATCATGACTGCACAAAACAGGCTATGGCATGAACAGAAAAATAATAAAGGCTCTCTTTTAAAAAAATAAAATTTTAATCTTCAAAAGGGAATCTTTCAGCAGGCATGTATAATATTATTAAAGTTAAAAAATTGATATAATTAATGAGGATCATTGTAAATAAATGTGAAAGACATCTTCATAATGAAAGGCAATTCATAGCAATTCTATACATTAAAAATAATAATAATAATAATAATAATAATAATAATAATAATAATAATAATAATAATATCAATAATCTTTCATTTTTTTAAATAGTCACGGGAGCCTAAGTGTGTCTATGTCCAATGCTACAGATCTAGGTAGCGGTGTGTCTATATCCAATTCTACAGATCTAGGTAGCGGTGTGTCTATGTCCAATGCTACAGATCTAGGTAGCGGTGTGTCTATACCCAATGCTACAGATCTAGGTAGCAGTGTGTCTATGTCCAATGCTACAGATCTAGGTAGCGGTGTGTCTATACCCAATGCTACAGATCTGGTAGCGGTGTGTCTATGTCCAATGCTACAGATCTAGGTAGCGGTGTGTCTATGTCCAATGCTACAGATCTAGGTAGCGGTGTGTCTATGTCCAATGCTACAGATCTAGGTAGCATGTCCAATGCTACAGATCTAGGTAGCGGTGTGTCTATATCCAATGCTACAGATCTAGGTAGCGGTGTGTCTATATCAATGCTACAGATCTAAGTAACGGTGTGTCTATGTCCAATGCTACAGATCTAGGTAGCGGTGTGTCTATGTCCAATGCTACAGATCTAGGTAGCGGTGTGTCTATGTCCAATGCTACAGATCTAGGTAGCGGTGTGTCTATGTCCAATTCTACAGATCTAAGTAACATATCCAATGCTACAGATCTAGGTAGCGGTGTGTCTATATCAATGCTGTAGCGGTGTGTCTATATCCAATGCACTAGGTAGCGGTGTGTCTATATCCAATGCTGTAGCGTGTGTCATATCCAATGCTGTAGCGGTGTGTCTATATCAATGCATACTGTGTCTATATCAATGCTGTATGTGTCTATATCCAATGCTGTAATATCAATGCTGTGTGTGTCTATATCCAATGCTACAGATCTAGGTATGTGTCTATATCCAATGCTGATATAGCGGTGTGTCTATATCCAATGCTACAGATCTAGGTAAGCACAAAACAGGTCTATATCCAATGCTACAGATCTAGGTAGCGGTGTGTCTATATCCAATGCTGATCTAGGTAGCGGTGTGTCTATATCCAATGCTGTCGGTGTGTCTATATCCAATGCTGTAGCGGTGCTATATCCAATGCTACAGATCTAGGTGTGTCTATATCCAATGCTACAGATCTAGGTAGCGGTGTGTCTATGTCCAATGCTACAGATCTAGGTAATGTGTCTATATCAATTAGATGAGGATCTATGTAATGCTACAGATCTAGAAAGCGGTGTGTCTATGTCCAATGCTACAGATCTAATTCATGCTGCAATGTCTATATCAATGCTACAGATCTAGGTAGCCGGTGTGTCTATGTCCAATGCTACAGATCTAGGTAGCGGTGTGTCTATATCCAATGCTACAGATCTAATAAGCGGTGTGTCTATATCCAATGCTACAGATCTAGGTAGCGGTGTGTCTAAATGCTACAGATCTAATAGCGGTGTGTCTATATCCAATGCTACAGATCTAGGTAGCGGTGTGTCTATTCCAATGCTACAGATCTAGAGTAAGGTGTGTCTATATCCAATGCTACAGATCTAAAGTAGCGGTGTGTCTATATCCAATGCTACAGATCTAGGTAGCGGTGTCTATATCCAATGCTACAGATCTAGGTAACGGTGTGTCTATATCCAATGCTACAGATCTAAGTGATCTAGGTAGCGGTGTGTCTATATCCAATGCTACAGATCTAAGTAGCGGTGTGTCTATATCCAATGCTACAGATCTAGGTGTGCTATATCCAATGCTACAGATCTAGGTGTCTATATCCAATGCTACAGATCTAGGTAGCGGTGTGTCTATGTCCAATGCTACAGATCTAGGTAGCGGTGTGTCTATATCCAATGCTACAGATCTAGGTAGCGGTGTGTCTATGTCCAATGCTACAGATCTAGGTAGCGGTGTGTCTATATCCAATGCTACAGATCTAGGTAGCGATGTGTCTATGTCAATGCTACAGATCCAGCGGTGTGTCTATGCTCCAATGTGTCTACAGATCTAGGTAGCGGTGTGTCTATATCCAATGCTACAGATCTAGGTAGCGGTGTGTCTATGTCCAATGCTACAGATCTAGGTAGCGGTGTGTCTATATCAATGCTACAGATCTAGGTAGCGGTGTGTCTATATCAATGCTACAGATCTAGGTAGCGGTGTCTATATCCAATGCTACAGATCTAAGTAACGGTGTGTCTATGTCCAATTCTACAGATCTAGGTAGCGGTGTCTATGTCCAATTCTACAGATCTAGGTAGCGGTGTGTCTATGTCCAATGCTACAGATCTAGGTAGCGGTGTGTCTATGTCCAATGCTACAGATCTAGGTAGCGGTGTGTCTATATCAATTCTACAGATCTGGGTAGCGGTGTGTGTATATCCAATGCTACAGATCTAGGTAGCGGTGTGTCTATGTCCAATGCTACAGATCTAGGTAGCGGTTTAAAAATTGCCATTATAATATATTCTATAGTTGCAAAATGTTATAGCATAGTGTATGCAACACATCCTGTTTAAAATTTCAATCTTATTTGTGAGCATTTTAACTTTTAAAAGTTCCAAACTTTACTTTGAGGTGAAAAATGGAATCCCTGTCAGCCTCTTTCTAACACAACTTTAATTTAATCATCATCTACAAAATTACCCAGTTTCAGATCCACGTAGTTCTAGATCTAAACCTAGCTCTAGATCTAGATGTAGCTTTAATCTAAACATATTGATTGAAACATCATTGAACAAAAAATCTCAATCTTAATCTCTATATCTAGAGCTAATATATCATAGTGAACCAAAAGGCAGGAAAAAGCAAAACAAAAAATCTATGTTAGCAGTAATTCTAAAATTATGATTTGTTTCACCCTAGCGGGATTAGTGGTGATGGGCGATGGCCAAAAGGGTCAGTGTAACATGGTCAGTGGCAATGCATTAGAAATCGGATTGAGTTTGAATCTATTCAACAAGTTGGGGTTATTTTCTTTTCTTTTTTTTATTATTATCATGAAATTTGTTCTAAATTTTTGTAGTAGTTGAATCCAATAGTGTATCATGTATTTGTTGTTCAACCCGAGGGTGCAGACAAAAGGTTACACTAAAACTTGATTAACAAATTTAATCGGTTAACCCACGCAAAAGCCGATGCCTACAACTTGTAATATTAATCATACTGATAATAAGAAGAAGAAGAAAAAGAAGAAGAAGAAGAAGAAGAAGAAGAAGAAGAAGAAGAAGAAGAAGAAGAAGAAGAAGAAGAAAGAAGAAAAGAAGAAGAAGAAGAAGAAGAAGAAGAAGAAGAAGAAGAAGAAGAAGAAGAAGAAGAAGAAGAAGAAGAAGAAGAAGAAGAAGAAGAAGAATGAAGTAATGAAGAAGAAGATAATGATAATAATAATGATAATAATAACAAGAACAATAATAACAATTATAATTAACAATAATGATCATAATAATAATAATAATAATAATAATAATAATAATAATAATAATAATAATAATAATAATAATAATAATAATAATAATAATAATAATAATAATAATAATAATAATAATAATAATAATAATAATAATAATAATACAATGATGATGATGATGATGATGATGATGATGATGATGATGATGATAATAATAATAATAATAATAATAATAATTCATAATATATAGCGCCTATATCCATAACAAAATGCTCAAAGCTGTTTTACAATGACAGTGTGCTTTAGAGGATAATACATGCAGGATGACAATGACAATATAGTAGTTAGAGTACACACCTAGGTAATAAAAAGTGAATTAATTATATTTCGAAAAAACACAAATACACAACTAGCTATGACAATCACGTTTGCAACTTAGTGTATTGAATGCAGAGCAAAAATGTTCAACGATCTTTTGCTAAAGTTTCATGTATGAGGTGACAGAGAGTTCCTGACAGCGGGGCCAGAAAATGTAAAGGTATGATAAAAAAAATTTAGATTTTGACATTTTACAATCAAAGGATAAGACATGACAGGATCTAAGCTGCTGACTTGGACAATGAACATTAATAAGTGACTGCAGATACTCAGGGGCATCACTATGGTAAATGCATTTAAAAACAAGACAGATCAATTTAAAATCAATTCTCTTCTCCACTGGTAACCAATGAAGTGAGTACTCTACAGGTTTGATGCGGTCTCGTTTTATAATTTTCGTTTCAATTCTTACAGCCTTCTTTTCTAAAAATTGGAGTCCATGCAGTGAGCTCCCTGGTAGACCATAGAAAAAAGAATTGCAATAATCCAGACGACTGGTTACTAGTGAATTCATCAAAATTTTGCAGGTATCAACATCAAGGACGTCTCTTATATGGCTTATACTTTTGAGAATAAAATGTATGGTTTGAGACTCTTTCATTATGTGGTGGTTCATGTTTAACAAGTCATCAAAATAAAATCCCAAATTCTTAACAACGGAAGAGTTCTGAATAAGAATGTCATCGATGTCTAATTCATTGATGATTGTTTTTTCTGTTCCTATTTGATGAACACATTATGTTCAGAGTTATCCATGACTTGATGTGGAGCACACACTATTTTTAAAATCAGCTCCACATGCTTAAATTACACATGTCAAGGAAACCAAATATTGACTTAAAGCAGCTGCATCTAAAGTTAAATAAAGGTGTATAGTAAATTTTCTTCAAGGCTATTACGGCCCCGAAGAGCTGGAGCTTATCCCAGTTTCTATAGCTTGAAGTGGAACAGGTGGTAATAATCACCTCCTGGACAAGACGCTGTAGTCTGACTCCCCAAGCTAGTGCTTGTACCTATTTTGCATTTTGGTTAAGTGGGGAAAATGTGTGTTACATATCTTTCCCAAGGAGCACAAAGTGAGACCTAGTTTTGCTATTATTCAAACCTGGGACCTCGTGATCCTAAATCCAGCAGCCTAAACACTCGACCACTGTCCATCTCATTTTCTATAATGTGAAGCAGAACATTTGATAATAATCACCGCCTGGACAAGACGCTATAGTCCGACGCAGGTTTTACTCCCAAGCTAGTGCTTGTGCCTATTTGCACCTAGATTTAAGTAGGGAAAACGTGTGTCAAGTGTTTTGATAGGACGTCAGACCTAGCGTTGCTAGGACTCAAACCCAGGACCTCATGATGCCAAAATTCAGTAACCTGAACACTTACCCACCAACCCCACAAAATTAAATAAGCTGAACCTAAAAGCAAGTCTGTGTACACTCTTCTCCCTTTATCAGATGTTTGGGCTCTGATATCACAAGTTGCTGCTACACAATATTATAAACCATTATCCAATCGTATGATTCAAATAAAGAGAAAATGTAGGGTAAGTTACACAAGTAGGTCTATAATTAAATATAAGATTTATTGACATATACATATAAATCATTGTCATAAGAAGAATAAAAAAAAATGTACAAAAGAAGAAAAGAGAGTGTATCACAGCAATGTAATATAGTTGTGAGGTTGAGAGTCTCAGGTTAATGGAAAAATAGGCATTCATCCTGTCCAGCATAGAGTGCAATGTTCTAAAGATGAATTCATTAAGATGTGACAGCAGATTTTCGACGTGTGAAAGACCACCCAATGGGCTAGGAGAATCTCTCCATTCAATTTTGTTCCATTTATCGGTACTTACTCTTGCCGCATACCTATACAAATCAGGACTTTACGTCTGGTTACCCAATGGTGAACACTCAAATTATATAATGCATCTTTACTTTACTTTGACTTCTTAACGCTAGAGTATAAAACATATACTAAAGGTTATAATAACTGTTTCTGGAAATGGTGTAAAACATCTAAGGAGAACACTAAAAAAGACAAAATCCGAAACACAACAATAAGAGATCAAACCAAAGAAGATGGGATAAACACAAAAATAGAAATAAATCGACTGAGATGGTTGGGGCATGTAAACAGAATGAATGACCATAGAATAGCTAAATCAGTATACAGTGCTAAAACTCAAGGTAAAAGGCCAAAAGGCAGACCTCAGAGAAAGTTGGAAGAAGATATAAAAGAGGCATTTTACGCAAATCATTTTTTCACGGAAGGAACAGACAATCTCAGGACAGGGCAGCCTGGAGAAAGATCATTTCAGGTTCCTAAACTCATACACCGGAAGGTAAAATGGGAACTGATAAAGAAAGAAAGAATGTTAAGGGGGGGGAGCGTACCTGGACTGCGAGTTTTGGACCAAAAGTTTGATTTTCGGTTCTTTGCATATTCGGGTAGATCAATCTTTTATCTACAAGTTCATGGCAGAAAAGTGTCCAGATGACAAATAATTTTTTTTTACAAAATATTTTGTAGGCAAGGGTAGGTAAAAACAGTAAAAAGTTTGACGTAAATTACACTAACACTGATTGAGAAAAAACTGTCTCTTGGAGGTGAATCGCCAAATGTGGCAGCACACGATATTTGACCTCGTTTGCCGACGACAATCTGTGCGTCTCCCGTCACTGTGTGATATAAGAGGTGTTGCGCGTCAGTGTGTATGTAAACACGCACACAAGCATAGGATATAGAGGAAAAAACCCAAAAAATGGTCATTTCGACATCTGTTTTCACAACAGTGCACATCTAAACCTAGATTTATAATCTTATTTACATAAGTACAAATGCCAGAGACTGTCGAAACAGTAAGGGGGCTGCTACAACAAGGGACACCCGTCTGAAGCGTTTGTTTTGTGTTATTTTCTTTTGATTGTTTTATTTGCATTTTTCTCGAAATGGAGTTTTTCCACACTAAAATTCTATCTCCTCCGCCATTTACCGAACGATTTGTATTATATTTGGCACACAGGTTCCTCTTGTCAATGTTAATAGAATGACGTCGGTTTTTTATTATATATTGTAAACTTTTTGAGAAATTTCTTTTTTTTTTATAAAAATGCCGTTTTTGTACATTCACGATATATATAGTTTCAAAAATTCATTAATAAAAACTATCCAAAATATCGAAAAAACCTGACGTCACTGTTTAGATATTGAATGGAAAAGACGATCTGCACAGGTTTTGAGTGATTTTATTCAAACTAAGGGAGGAGATAGATTTTGAAAATTAAGTCAAAATCCAAGATGACGGCCGTTTCTATGGCAACCAAGGATGCTACAAACTTTTCAATGATATAGGATGACTGTATTTTGAGAGTTACATACTAAAAGCAAAAACCTAAACTCAAAAGCAAAACAAATCACTTCAGGTGCCAATTGTCAACACTGAATTGAAGAAAATATGTCTTTCCCAAGGATAAAAGCACAGATAACTAGGTTTACGACCAACATGTCAAGGTATTAAGTCTTAATAGTCTATCACAATATCACCGACGTTACAACTTAAGAAGAACAAGAATCAGAATCTCTAAGATTTTAGGAACCAGAAGTGAGAAAAAAGAAGAAAAAAAAATCAATAGTATGGCCAAGACAGGCTAACAAAGTAATATGTTTATTTGAAAGAAATGCAAAATGTATGGCATAAATTTGTGTGGATATGACATGGTGAAAGGGGTTTAACCAAGAAACAAGGAAAATGCGAGCAGGGGTCAATTTTCATGAAAATTGATTCCTTTGCATATTTGGTTAAAATAATCTATTATGAATACCCTGACCAAATATTTTGCCTTGAAGGTGCCTAAAAATATGTTTAAAAGGTATTTTAGGTACATAGCTGGAAACTTTCTTTGAAACACGAGAAAACCTTGAACGTGATTTTCTCACAAATTTGACCAATTTTCAACAAGTCAAGTTTAAAATGCTAAGTGCTATCATTTTATGCACAAAGAAAAGGTATTTAAAAAATATTCACCTTACAAAAGGTTTTGTCAGATCCACACACAAATATTGACTACGACAAAACTTTTGATTACACTCAAACCTAGTGATACTATACGAAAAACAGTGCAATAACTCGTTAGACCGCCATCCATCAATGTT
The DNA here is from genome assembly GCA_037039925.1 of Doris montereyensis. Classification (NCBI taxonomy): domain Eukaryota; kingdom Metazoa; phylum Mollusca; class Gastropoda; order Nudibranchia; family Dorididae; genus Doris; species Doris montereyensis. Next base: position 20,219 of record JAXRKP010001129.1, on the reverse strand, counting down.
ATGGCATCAATATTTCTTAAAGACTGTTGTAAAATACAACTCGGTTGTACCCCACCCGGCATCACCCCCTCCCCCCCCACCCTCCCCACCCTCTTCCCAAAAAAGATGTAAGCAGGTAGAAAAATAATCTAGTTTGGCTCGGTCACACTCACAGATCACTGAGTCAAACACACACACTACACACACAAGCATCACAGTTATGTGTGTCTTAATATTTATATACTTACACTTACAGAAATGACACTGCTAGTGGCACAAGGCTTCTCCTTTATGAGAATGAGAGTATTGAAAGTTTTGAAACAACATTTGTCGTCCATTGCTTACGCCTAAGTCAGCCTTATGAAGAGAAGCGTCCTATTACTACTACATAAAATACTATATAATACTAAAATAGCCTTTTAACATGCAGAGGGCCTACATTGTCTTGTCAGTTATCAGGGGTTTTCTACTTGGTTAGTCAAATGTTGATTATTTCCCTCATTACAATTCTGATAAAAGGGTGTTTTTGTTACAACGTCATTCTCTTTTTAACGCCAAGTTACCACTGGCACAGCAGTTGGCGGTATAACTAAGTTTAAGCGTATTTGACACAAAAATAACTCGGAACAGTTTTATTTGAGCTCAGACGGTTCTGTTACCTGACCGATAAACATAATCATATCATTGGTTTTGTTCCGAATGATAACAAGAAAAGGATGATCAACATTAAATTCTGTTGATCGTTGTATGCATTTCATCCTCAGACCAACGTGTGTAGCAGCTGCAGCTTCAGATCCTTCTTCGTCAACTTTCAAATATGCTTTGTGCACTACATCCGAAATAAATAAGTCCCGTTTATCCAGATATGACCGCTCAAATCTGCCTCGGAAATATCAAATGCTTTTGCCATTCCCAGATCTGACAAAACTTGTCTCATCTTGAAGCTAGAAGTGATCTGGTAAAACAAGAAGCCAATATAAAATAAAGAAGCCAATAGAGCAGATAGAAAGGCACTTATACATCAGTTGCATAGTCTCAATGCTACAAAAATGATCTATTATGGCAAATTCACCAAGATGAAATAATTGAATGAAAAAAAATATCTGTAATATGCATTTTCAGTACCAGAGGTATCATCTATCGTATAACACAGAAATTACATATTTGTTTATTTTACTTTGATTACCATAATATCATGTCATTGTAGGCCCTACATAGCTCCAATACCCTGCACTGGATATCTTGTTTACACTGAATTGAGGATCTAAGCGACAAAAGACAAATAAGGTCACTCTCATGAGAGCTCAGCCCAAAAATGGTGGATTTTCCCAACTAACCTCTATTGACCAAGAGTAAGCCTGCTCCCAAGAGGGAGTTAAGTGAACCTTGGCATTGAAAAGGTGGCTTCCTTCTTACCCAAAGTAATTTAGTGAAGCCAACTCGATCGCCGAAGACGGGTTAACCGAAGGGACCCACAACTGGCATATCCTGAGATGGCAATTTGACCACAAATGGAACAAAACTCCTTTATTGCACTACTGGATGGAGCAGTTCATTCCCTTAACATTCATATCATAACAAAGGCTCAGTATCGGTTTTTTCATTTTATACCATAAAAGCCGGAAATTTTGTCTAAAATATATCAAGTTGGTACTCATTTTAATTACCACAAAGTACTATATCTGAACAATCTACTTTTGATGAATCATTGTCAATATAAATTAAGATCGCGAAACATTCTGTGCACCTATTATAAGAAAAATGCCATCCCGACATGAGTATAAGGGATCTGGAGTAGTTGAAATAGGGTCAACATAAAGTATTTGATAGCCTCTCACAATTGTATGATGTTTCAAAGTATTCTATTATTGTTTTATAGGTTTATGTGCGAAAAAATATTAAAATAACGAAGAAAAAAATGTTAAAATACGATTTTCTCAAAATACTACTTGACAGTGATATGCAATCTACCTTTTTATTTATTGTCTGATTGCCCACAAATTTGGTATATAACATCTACATAAAATTTCATCCAGTAGCTTTTTGGATATCTCTTCAAACTTTTGCAAACAAATTTTTTTAAGATTAAATATGCTAAAAATTCGAAAGGTTGCTATATGCATTTTCAAAAAGCGTTTCATTTATCCCAAAAAAAGCTATTCAGTGCGGCTTAATATTGAACCAAATAACGTGTGTGCAAAGTTATAGCTAAATTTATGTATAACTGACAAAGCCTGTTTGAAATGAAGTTGTTATTTTCTCTATGAAAATCCAAGATGGTGACGATCCTATGATAAAATAAAAATTTAATATCTTTATACATGCCAAGTACAATGGTAGCATTTAAAATTGTCTATATCCATAAACATTTAAAAATATGCTCTCAGGACCCCCCCCCCCCCCTACCCCCCAAAACTACTTCATGCAAGGTGAAAATTGCATCTTGTACAAGGAAAAGAAATGTTGCTACTAAATATATAGCTACCATTCCAATGAAAAGATGTATACCACACCACTGAAATAACGAAGAGACTTGTCTTAAAAATTATTATATTTTTGTAAAGCCTGATACTTTCATCATAACATGTATAATTTGTGACTGTCTATTGATTTATGCACCAAAAATTAGACAGAAAAACTTGGCCCATACATGAGGGGGTTTTTATGAGAATGGCAGCCATATTATTACATTCATTTGTATTTTCGTTACTAATAAATGTAAAAAGAAAAAATTGTAAATTACCTCAAAAGTGGGCAAAGAAACTTAACGTTGGTGGTGACGCTGACTTTTGACAGGAGTCTTGGACTTCCTCCATACTCAACTTTTGCTCCAAGGCCTACAAAGAAAAGAGAAGCAACTTTGTTGAGACAAATTTTATTTACAACATGAAGTTTCAAGTTTGTAGTGGTGTCCTTGGGGAAGCAGAAGAAAGATGACTTCATCCATAGTTCCTCCATACAACCGTTTTTCTACAAATTCAGGGGATGCACACATGCACACATAGATCTATATCAGATGATGTAAATACATACATAATCATATAATACTAAGAAAGAGAATATACATACATACGTACACTGTATACTCGAAGTCCCAAATGCTTAGTCTGAAACTTATGTTTATTTCAAAATATTTGCCCAGCCCCTATCATTTCTTCAGTAAATTTCGCCTTGTAATCCCTATATCACTCTAGTTTTATCCGAAATCTTCCTTTCCTCCCGAACAAATTCTATTCACAAGACTTCTCGGCTAAAGTATAGTATAACCCAAACCTAAACTTTCTAGAAATAGGACGGGGAATCTCAAAGTAGCATCACATGTACAGTCTCAACTCTAGACTTCCCCACAGACATTTCTGTAAACCTACAGTCCCTATCACATTTAACTCTACTATTTTTCATGTACAGTCACAACTCTAGATTCCCCCACAGACATTTCTGTAAACCTACAGAAAAATTTAATACCCATTTAAATCTACTAAGGCAGAGATTTCCATTGTGTGTCTCTCTCAGGGCATTTGTGTTTCTCGATGGCTTTCACTCTCTGTATCTCGATCTATTTCTTTCAGTTCTCCTGAAAGAGTAAATCTCTGTGTGAATAAATAGTAGCTGATGCAATTAAATTTTCAGGCTGTATCCCAATGCATGCTGTGTTGGTCCTACAATAGTACAAAATCCATACCTTGCATTTGTTTCTTTATTCTTTGACATTGCCTTTCTGATACAGAATGTTGGAAAATCTGCTGATATGAGAACTAGTCCGGCCGTAAGAATATGCTTCTTTCCCGTTCGGTGCGATGGAAGTTTCATATAAATATAAAAGGACTCCCTTTGTTGTTGTTAGTTTGCAGCCAAAAATCTTAGAACCATCTCCATTCTGTCCTTTCTATCATTTTTGTTTAAAATTCCAGCTCAATTTATTTTGCTAATAATTGTTGATAACTTCTTAGAAATGTTGAATGTAGATCATAAAACTTCTTTTGATAAAGTTAAAAGCAATGTCGGAGATCAAGACATGTTATAAGCACATTATCGTACCATAAAGTCAAGGAAACCTTCTTAGACAAAATAATTTATAAGCACATTATGGGTATAAATTTATTGTTTTAAAAGAGACAAGACTAGATGTAGATAAGGGTCACGATAACATTAATGTCATTGCATTGTAGCCAAGATAATCAGGTAGTTATGTAATAACATATACATTGTAATGTCAAACATTACGGTGCAATCTTTGGTCCAATAAGACATTACACGGGAGATAAAAACTAATTGCATTCAAGTAAACTTGACTAAAAGAGATACATGGTAAAATAATTGATTTTGATCAGAAGCTTCTGAATGTAGGTGCTTATAAGCACATGAGGACGCGGTTAAGTTACCAAAGTTTTGTTCAGTCGACAACCGAGGTGTTATAAGCCAGGTTTAGAGTTGATAAGCTATTGAAAGTCAAGTTGTGGTCGATTTTTGACAACATGGTGATTAGTCTTGTTTGAACACTAAGTAGGTAAATAGACGGATTATTAAATCGTGTGTAGATTGATAGGTAGATAAATGGGTCCCGATGGGTAAATAGAAATGTTGATAGATCACAAATAGATAGATTTTAGATCTTAAATAGATAGACGTTGATAGATGGGTATATGGTAAATAAAAACATCAACAGACAAAATAACAAAAAATAACAGTTGAAATAAATAAAAAATACAGAAACTTAGCGTCCACGTAAATATCGTCAGGAAGAATGATGGGTAAACCAATAGATTGATATTTGACAGAATGGGTAAAATTAGATAGGTAATATAACAAAAATACAAGGCAGTCGGATTTATCATAGGATAGTGTTGATAGATGGGTAGTTTCTGTAAATAGATAGATTGATGGATGATTTTTGATAGACAAATGATGGAGTCCCAAATACATTTATATCAAATCCTGATAGGTATATATATATATAGATTGATAAATAGATAGATTGATATATGGCTTTATAAATAGGCAGATAGATAAATAGATAGATAGATAGATAGATAGATAGATAGATAGATAGAATAGATGGGTAGATAGATAGCCTCCATTTTGATTGATGGATGTGAGATAGATAATAAAACGTCCTTGACATGGAATCCATAAGGAAAAGATAGATCTAGATAAATAGAAGAATGACCTAGATACATAGATAGATTTACAGATGGGTAGATAAACCTGGATAGATTGATAGATGACACAGGTAAATGGAT
>JAXRKP010001129.1:0-2500 GCA_037039925.1 Doris montereyensis | reverse complement strand
TTTTTATTACGTTCTGTTTTTTGTTGTTTTTGGAATGTTCTCTCCCATTGTTATAGCAATGTTCTGTTTCAGTTGTTGTCATTTCTCTTCTAATGTGACTCAGGAATTTCAAGTCTATTTTTACCTGAGACTGAGAATTTCTTTTAAGTTTTTCATTGGTTTCTAGCAAATTGATTTGATACATGTGTTTTAATTAAATCTCTTTTGGTTTTAAGTTTCACTTTCACTTTTGCACAGCACTGAGATATGGCAGCTTCCACAATCTGCTCAAAGGATGGATTTGTAGACAAGATGGAATTAGGTAGCGTAATATTTGGTAGATAGGATGGAATAAGGTAAATGTGATATTTGGTAGACAAGATGGAATTAGGTAAGCATGATATTTGGTAGACGAGATGGAATTACGGAAGCGTGATATTTGGTAGACAAGATGGAATTACGGAAGCGTGGTATTTGATAGACAAGATAAATTACGGAAGCGTGGTATTTGATAGACAAGATAGAATTACGGAAGCGTGGTATTTGATAGACAAGATAGAATTACGGAAGCGTGGTTGTATCAAGATATAACCTATCTGGTTACGTTGTTTATCACCATGACTCATCCATGTCCATTTTCATCTGGGGGGAATTATTCAACTACGTGTTTGTGATAATAAACTTTCTCTGCGTCGTTCAACTAGCCGTAGTCCACGTTCATTTATTTTACCAATTCCGTAAGACCAACGATATTCTAAACTATTTCTTCCCGATTTTGGCATTTAAATCATCCATTACTATTTTGATGTCATTTAACTTTAATTGTTTCAGTGTGTTGTCCAGTTCACTCAAAATTCCTCAATGCGTGTGTTGTCCAGTCGCTCTTAAAATTCCTCAATGCGTGTGTTGTCCAGTTCCTCTAAAATTCCTCAATGCGTGTGTTGTCCAGTTCCTCTTAAAATTCCTCAATACGTGTGTTGTCCAGTTCCTCTTAAAATTCCTCAATACGTGTGTTGTCCAGTTCCTCTTAAAATTCCTCAATACGTGTGTTGTCGTATTCTTGTGGGTGCGTACACGTGTACAACACTGGTGACAAAAAGCTTTCCATGTAATGTTACAATAATGACTCTGTCTGAAACTGGTCAGAAACCTTTATGTGTGCCTTTTTTTGTCTTTGATTTGAGGATGCATCGCACTCCTCTCCTGATGTTCATCTCTTCCGAGTAGTAGATAGTATAGCCAATTAATTGTGTTGTTCCTGCACCTTTCCACCTCACCTCAGTAAAGGTTTAGAATATATATTTCCATTCTTTCCATCTCTCGTTTGATGTCTTCAAGTTTACATTCCTGATTCATTGTTCAAACATTCCATGCAACAATCTTTCTTGGCTGACTTATGCTTTTCTGTCCTATTTTTTGGAATATCGTTTGATGACTATCTGGTGTCATCTGTTCTGCATGGCTTTCCCATGCAGAATGAGGTGTTGTGGTGTTCAACCCTCTTCATGCTGTTCCTTAAATAACAAAATCAACGTCTATCCACGATTTTCTTTGCATGAGTACTGACAGTAGGTTGCAATTTCTGCTGCAGAACAGTCCCTATACTGGGTCTGTGCCCTAGCCATTGTAACTTGTGGTATCGCCTGCCTAGCACATTGAAGTCAGTGACCAGTTCTGGAAATCTTCCAGCTGTTCTCTCACTTCATCCACTACCTGCTTTCCGTGGTTGCACATAACCCTGATTTGAAGGCTAAATGGGTACTCCTATGCTAGTGGAGGGAATAAATCGCCTTACATCTTTCAATGAGCTATACGTGAGCTAGATCTGGCAGTGGGAACAAAATAGGATCCAGACCATCTTAGACTAGAGTGACTGCCTTTCACCGTGAGGTACTATCCCTCCATCTTTATCCTGCACCTGGACAGTGAATGACAGACTGTGTTTGCAAAGACTTCGTTTAGGTTAGAGATTGGTGTAGTAAAGAGAACGGTTGTAAAATAAATATAGCAACTTTTCATGGAGAAAGCGAAAGTTAAGTTTGACGATGAATTGAAGAAAAGTTGAGGGAGAGAAAATAAAATGTGAGAGATTGGGCATGGAGAGAGAGAGAGAGAGAGAGAGAGAGAGAGAGAGAGAGAGAGAGAGAGAGAGAGAGAGAGAGAGAGAGAGAGAGAGAGAGAGAGAGAGAGAAAGAGAGATGACTGATGAGAGGGAGATGAGAAAAACAGATATGGAGGGGCGGATGGCGGTGGGTTGAGCAGGTTTAGAGAATAGAATTACAGAGAAAGTGTCACAGTATGTAGATGGTAGATAGGAGGTATAATTTAATGTGCTATCATAGAGTTGAACTCACTTTATTCGAGACAGTCCAAAGCCGGATAATGTAAACAAGAGATTGCAATGGCGGACCAAAGACTCTGTCCATGTTGATAAAGAATAGGAAAAGTAAACTTGATTTCTCTGTAGTAGAAATAATAAGAAATACTTACCAAAAGGTTCCTCGGAACAACTGCCAAAATG
>JAXRKP010001128.1:132500-163707 GCA_037039925.1 Doris montereyensis | reverse complement strand
TGGCTTTTCCGTTTATGGTCAACAGATCCGAATATTCATTACTCTCTCCCTCTCTGTCTATCCCCTGTCTGTATGTCCTCTCTCTGGCTCTCTCTCTCTCTCTCTCTCTCTCTCTCTATCTGTCTGCATGTCTCGCTCTCTCTCTCTCTCTCTCTCTCTCTCTCTCTCTCTCTCTCTCTCTCTCCCTATCAATCTACTATCTATTTACCCATCAGTCATGTGAATATCCTATTCTATTAATTTAAATTGATCTCAATCTATGTATCTTTTTCTATTATATTATTATTACATAGAACAAGCAAATCGCCTCCTTGATCCACTCTGTTCACTTTCGAAACGAACGTGTGTATGTATGGAGTATGAAAGCGTATACAAAGTACGCCAATTTCCCTTAGCCTGACCTATTGACTAACCTGTTGAAATCACACGTGTGATATTGTTTATTTATCAATATTCTCTGGCTAAACGTTATATGTCTGGACCTAGATCTGGATCTACAACACAATAACTAGGTTCTATTCAGCATCAACACTGATGGCACTCTTCACTCCTTTTCCTTGACAAATCAGCTGGCTCTTCAAAAATGTAAACATCCGGGGCCACGCCTCTGCTCACTGCTAGCGCTAATGGATCCCGAATCTCATGTCGGGGAAGAAACCATACCCCGAATTCCATCCGGTTTACCTTGGTGAACAGGTGAAATATGAAGTTGTTATCAGAGGAGAAAGGATATAGACCTACGGCAATGGAAAAAAGTGATGACAAAGTTGTCATGTCAATCATCCTTGTTCCATCCGTAAAGTTGAAAGGTGCTCATGTAGGACCTGGAAACGACGATCCAAGTGGCAACAGTAGCAGTGTGTTTGTAAAATTTGACCACGGTATCCATGGCTTTGAAGATGAAACAGCCTCATGTACATTGCTGTCCACACTTGTTGGAACGTCTTTTCCTTCCAATGAGAACAAGTAAGTTTACGCTAAAGGAGGAAACATTGCAAAAAATATGTTTACGACAACATCAAAATGTTAAATCTCCACCTTCTAAGATAAGGATGGAGAGCTAAAATCTAGATCTAGATTCTAGATTTCTAGAACTGTTACTTATCTTCTAGGGCCTAGAATATATAATTTTGAGGGAAAATCGAGATCGAGATCTTATTTGATGTCATCTAGATCTAGATCTAAATGATGTATCTGTAGATCTAGATCTACCCATTTGTCTGTTCATTTAACATTCTGCTTTTCAGCCTGCTAAATGTCCTTTTACTAGGTCTAGATTTAGAGTTATTGATTTGATCTGATTTGATTTTACCCACATCCACAACAAAGGTGATCTTAGGGATTTTTGGATAGGATTTTTAATTTTCCTTGGACTGCCCTGTGTGTACGGCCAAGAAATCTTCAACATGCACAGAGTGTTGTGATCAGCACACAAGATCTCCTTTTTATCGTCTCTCCAATGGGAATGGGTGTCGACCCGCCACAAGGAACAGGGGGGGTAGGTTTCCTCGAGAACCTGCCAGGGGTTAAACCAACGCCCTTTTGGTTGGGAGGCCAACAACTTGCATCTGAACTTCTGACTCCCCTCTCTACTATCTAGAGAGATTGTCTTTCTGGTAGTCCGAAAACGCTTAATCCACAAAGAAATCTCTAGTCGCATGAATTTCAGATGAAGCATTCTCGAGTGTATATCTGTTTTCCTGATATTTCCTCCCAACTGTCCCTTATTCTTTGTTTTGATTCCATTTCAGTGAATGCCCCATCTATCTATCAAAGTACACTTTCTTCGACAATAGTTTCAAAATTGCATCATGTAATAAGCAATCAGGTTTAGATCAGGCAACTTTTTGATAAATGGAGAAGCATTAAACAAATTTTTGCTTTTTCTTCAAACCTTTATTTTTTAAAAAGATTTCATTTTGAGTTCCTCTTTCTCAATATAATGCATATTGAACACCCCCGCATTATCTCTCTTGATCTAAGGAGTTTCAGGAGGGTAAAAAAGCTTGTTAAACAATCCAGTGTTTCCAATTTGAATTGGGAAATTTGAGAATAATCTGTGGACCTTATCTTCCTTATTTAAAAAAATGGTTTCAATTACCACCTTATTCCCACTGCTATTCAACACTATGATACTGAAATCAGTATCTGTATCTGATCTATTATTCGATGCTCCAAAGTGTCTCAATTTTGAGTAAATTATGGAGGTGCTGTAGCTCTTAATTTGTGTCTTTTTCATGTCCATATTTTGACAAAGTGGTCGTGATTTGTTCATTTGTTGCAGACATAACGACCTAAGTTTGGCAAAGGATTCCAGTCAGCGATAGTTGGCTGTGTGAAGGAGTACTTATAAATTTTAGTGTTGCATGTTGCAAATTAAGTATTAAAACTATATAACATGATATATGTGTTTCTGTGTGATAAATTTGATATTTCATCTTTACAATTAAAACTGTTTTATTATTGCTGAGACCTCAATTTGGTTATAAAATGGTATAAGCTAAAGCTAAAAATAGCTTTGTCAGATTTTAAGTTTGTCTCTTATAAATATCATATTTCATATCATTATGTGAGACATTCAATTTTGAATAATTTATTACAGGATCCTGAAGTGAGGCCCTTCTTCACCGACAAAGACACCTTTGTCTTTCCGATGTCATCTAGTCTTCAAAGCTTAGCTGGCGCTTCCAGTTTCATGGACCTACGAGTCACTCTATGTTTGTTTCCAAATAGCATAGCTCCCAGTCAAATGCCTTGTGATGACGTACAAGACGCTTCTAAAAGAAGCCCTAGGAAGCAAGACTCGTCAGCCAGCACTGGCCAGTCAAAAGACCCCGGAAAAGTTTGTAATGTTGACTGTCAGTGTCAGTGTAACCAGTTATTTTCAACAACCTATTGATCCCATTTCAATCTCTCTCAATTCTCTCCCAAATATGTTTTGTCTAATGTATGTGTCAAATAATAGTTTATAGACCCTTTGTTTTTGGTTCAAATCTTTTTGGGATGCAAAATTTATCAGAAACTCTTAGATATATAGTAGTCTCCCACTAAGAACATGTCGCCTAAGAAAATGTTCCACCTAAGTGCATGGTTATCGTGCGTAACAAAAAATTTTCTGCTTAGTGCACAGTTTTGGGCATTATCCATGCCAAGTATGTGAAAACAAATTCATCTCAACAACGCTATATAATTAAAAATCCAAGATAGCACATACATACACACACAGAGACACATGCATGGACACACATACACATAAAGTTCACAGAACGTGGGCGTGCATAAATAGCGCTTTTGACTCCTGGGGAGAGACTTGCGTGAGCAGCCGTATCATAAAGATATGTTCACACCAACATTCACTTCTCTTGTTCAAAATGAACACACATGTTTCAACCGGGGACAGACAGACAGATTGCTTTTTCATTATCCCCAACTGATGCCTGTCAATTACATTTCTATAAGTGAACAGTTTGTTCCTTTGACAATAAGATCTGTTCATAACAACACTATGTTTCACAATGAACCGGGACAGACAGACAGATTGCCTTTTCATTACCCTTAAGTGATGCCTGCCAATTACATCACTATAAGTGAACAGTTTTCTTGTCTCCCGATGACTGAGCACTTAGGGCAGAGACTTCTGTATTTATTTAAGCATAGTTATATTATAAAAATATATTATGTGAAGATTTTGTTTAAAAAGATAGTTTCAATATGAGAGAGGTTATTGATAATTAATTTACTTTTTTAATGCATGTAAACGCTGTTGTGGGATATTAGAAATATCTTCTTGGTGTCTGCTGTTTAGTCTTTATTTACAGTGTGTTGACTTTCACGATTGTGCACCACTTTACCTAAAGCCTTTTCCTTCAACAGCCATCCAAAACGATGCTGACAAGTTTGATGGTGCTGATATCGCAGAATGTGTTAGAGATGTTTTCATACAGACGAGCAGGTTCCCTGAGCCCGCATGAAGAGGACAAAGGGTGTTCTTTAACAGATTCTGAAAGTCCGACCAAAGTTTCAAAGGAATTTTATGCTGTTTATGAAAAAAATTGGTAATTTGAAACGTATCATCGTCATCATGCCCTATTGCTCCTCATAGGGCATTTTTCTGTTTGAGCCTCTCTCATCTGCCTGTGTAGCACAGGCCATCAACAAAGAGCCGTCAATCATCCCTATTCTGTGTCAACGTCTGCAACTTGCAACTCTCCCCCCCCCCACGTAGGGCATAGGCCACCAATAAGAGCTCTCCAGGGATCCTTGTCTTGTGCTTTCTTTACCATCTGTCTCCATCCTTCCCCTGTCTTTCACCTCTTTTCATGCTCCCTCTACACACCTATCCGGTAATGCTTGTTGATGTCCTCCTCAAAGTATGCCCTATCCACTGCTGTCTTCACTTCCATGATTCATAATTGCTTGGCTGTTATTGTGGTGATGTTAGCCGTAGTTTTCTTCATTCCTGATTGTTTCTGGTCTGGCCAGGGTTTCAAGGATGTCTCACAGACATTTGTAGTTGGGGAACATCCGTAGGGGTGAGATTTATACCTGTAGCAGCTGCAAGATCAGGTCATTAAGAAATCATATTGTTAAGATATTCCCTGGTATATCGTGGTGTAATTCAAAGTAGGGACATACAGGTGCCAAGCTAATGCTATGTGTTGTACTCATTTCATCGTCCTGTGCTATCTCTCCTCTGTACCCAATTACGGTTGTATTAAAATCTTTCCATTAGTTGCCCATTAACAAAATTCAAAACTTGCTTGTTTAGCTCATGTCTTTTTTCGTGTTAATTCTCATGTATTTGTCTCACCCCCATCTTTATCTTCTTACCATTTAGTTATGTCCATATATTATGCTAGGTAAAATATTGTATAAATAGCTCATTGCTGTGCCATCAGTATTTACTTTTAGATCAGGGAGTTACATGTTCTCAAAATTTTAGTCTTTCATTCAAAACCGGTTTCATATTTAGTCATGACATTTAGATATTCTGTCTATTTGTGAAATTTTGATGTCTGCACTAATCCGTCCCTAAAAGTAGGAAGAGCCTATGAATAAACAAAGCATTTTGACGTTTGTGTTTTGTTTACTTTTCAGTGAGGCAGAAATTTAAAATGCAAGGTCCACCAACTTTGAAATTGAAGTTGTCATGTGCAGGGCAAAACAGTTCATTCTTTTAACAGGTTTGTATTTTTCGTTAGAAATTGCTCTCCTGACAGAAGAAATGGCCTTTGTACATACCTGTATTAGTATTGACAACAATCTCGAATGAAAATGGACTATCAGTGCTGGAGCTGTAGTAGTAGAATGCTATGACATCATGAATGTCGATGAAATTTCGCTGCTATTATAGGTACCTATTTGATGAGATAAGAAAAAGAAGACGAAAAAAAGTAAAATTTTAAAACATTTGTCATAGCCTCTCTGTATCTCTCTTTATCCTATCCTGTTTTAAAATGTACTTTTTTTCATGTCATGTCTCACTTACTTGTTGCCGGTTGACAGGTGTTACTGGTAGGTCCTGGTTACTTCCTTTCTTTCTTTCACTAAAAATGTTCTTGCTGTTTCCTCACGATTTACCCTGAGATCATTGCATATGGTGAACAAGGAAAATTTCAGTGAAAAAATGTTGCTTACTTTTGTTTTTTTCAAATTCTGTGCTGTTGGTGTCAGTCTTATCAGAGATATTAAATGTTATTCCTGTTTACATAATTCTATTGCCAGTTGGAAACAAGACGGAGAAACAAATGGTTGTCAAAAGTATAGAGATGCTGTCAGGTTCTACCCCTGTACACGATACCTGCACTCATCTTCTGTCCAGGTACTTATAGTTCTGTTCTCATATTATATATTCTACCTATGAGCCAGTGAAATTTATAGATACTTGAAATAAGCATGAAAAAAGATCTATCTGCAAAACAAGAACTGTGTTTATACAAGGGGGAGATGCAAAACCCACTATGTGCCATTATACGTATTGTGAGTGGGTTTTTTTTCACCGTCTCAGAATTTGACTGAAGAGTCGTCTGATGATGAAATCATTTTTGTTTAAAAATTGGCTATATCCTATTATATTTCGGCTTTAAACATTGCGTTTTCTTTCAAAAAGCGATATATCCATTATGGTTTTCTGGTCAAGATATATGGTCAAAATTGAAACAGAGCAAATTACAAAGTAAATTGTTACATGGCAAGATTTCTTTTAAAAAAAACTAAAACCCAAAACACTCAACCATAAAGTTGAGTTATTCATGTTCAGATTTTAAAGATACAACAATATGCCGTATTTCAAATGATATGCCTCTAATAAAAGAAAAAAAAAGGCAAGAATTGATACTATAACAGCCACTATTTACCATCTTGCCAGTTCCTCGACCAAATGGGAGAGCTGCCATCAACTGGTCAATCTGGAGTACCCAAAGAAGGGCCAAGCCTTTCCCGCCATTGTCAGTCCCAGTGAAGAACTCAGTCTCATCTACAGGCTCCACCTGGCCTCCATTCCTGCTGATAGTGTGAGTTACAAAATGTTATGGTGTAGGTGAAGGGTCACTTTAGTTTACCGCATAGTGTGAGTTACAAAATGTTATGGTGTAGGTGAAGGGCCACTTCAGTTTACCACATAGTGTGAGTTACAATATGTTATGGTGTAGGTGAAGGGCCACTTCAGTTTACTGGATAGTGTGAGTTACAATACGTTATGGTGTAGGTGAAGGGCCGCTTCAGTTTACCAGATAGTGTGAGTTACAATATGTTATGGTGTAGGTGAAGGGCCACTTCAGTTTACTGGATAGTGTGAGTTACAATACGTTATGGTGTAGGTGAAGGGCCGCTTCAGTTTACCAGATAGTGTGAGTTACAAAATGTTAAAGTGTAGGTGAAGGGCCACTTCAGTTTACCGGTGATCAGTGGATGGCCACATTTTTACAAGTTTTTTTTTCTTTTCTGTGTAACACTGTATTATGTAGTTAACAAAGAAAAAAGATTAGTTTCAGTAACTGATAAAACACCATTTTACTTCCTTTGAACATAAAATGTAGTTGCAATGCACCTGTCACATTTTTTTATGTATGTTGCAATGCTATTAGTGATGAGCATGCAATTGAACACAGTTTTATCAATTGGTAAGCAGACAGAATTGACATGCAAGCAATTAAACATAGTTTTTATCAAATGGTAAGCAGACAGAATTGACAAGCAAGCAATTGAACACAGTTTTTATCAATTGGTAAGCAGACAGAATACCGTGACAGGCGACTAAGCAAGTAATTTTATGTGGGAATAGGTTAGTAAATTATTGAACTTTTTTATATCCCTCAGGACCTCTCCTTGAGATGCAACTTGAAATGGACCCATGCGGGAGCCAGCAATGAAATCACCACGGTTTTCAAGTGAGTTTTAAGATATTTAAACCCCAATAGGCTTTCACACGCTGTGCTTGACCTTTTCAAACACTCCGTTTTTCCTTATGTCTTGGATACCACAGCTAAACTCAAACATAAGCCACAAAAAAAGAAAGGTGGGGGGAGGGATGGTTGTTGTAACACAGCTTACTTTGTAGTGAGAATCTACGTGCTGTATAGTTTACAGGGTTGGTGGCTGAGCGGTTTGACTGCCGGACTGGGGACCACGAGGTCTAGGGTTCGAATCCTGACAAAGCTAGGCTCGCGTTGTGTTCCTTTGGGAAAGACGCTTAACACGCAATTTCCCACTCAACCTAGGTGCGAATGGGTACAAGTACTAGCTTGGGAGTAAAAATCTGTGCCAGACTAGTGTCCTGTCCAGGGGTTGATTATTGTCACCTGTTCCGCTTCATGCTATTCAAAACCAGAATAAGCTCCTCCTCTACGGGTCGTAATAACCTTCCAGGAACTTTACTTTACTGCCTGCCTATCTGTCTGTGTGTTTGTCTATCTACCCACTAACTTGCCTACCTTCTTATGTGACATTCTACATATTTATCTATCTATCTGTCATCTATTTGTGGGCGGTTGACGGGTGCTACTGGTAGGTCTTGCTTCTCTCCTTCCACTCTTTCTCATATTTTTACCTTTTACCTTGCTGTTTAATAATAATGATGATACTACTACTACTACTACTACTACTACTACTACTACTACTACTACTACTACTACTACTACTACTACTACTACTACTACTACTACTACTACTACTACTGCTACTACTACTACTACTACTACTATTACTACTACTACTACTACTACTACTACTACTACTACTACTACTACTACTACTAAATAAATAATAATAATAATAATAATAATAAAATAATAATAATAATAATAATAATAATCTAAATTTTAATGAATCAAAGTCATCTTTCTACCTACCTATCCACCCAACAATCTATTGATCCGTCTACGTCTACCTAGCCTATCAATCTTCATAGATGTGTAAGTATGTATGTACACAACACCGTTATGTATCCAGTGTATACATATTGTCCAAATGTTTTTTGATTGCTGGGATTATAGATATTATCATTGTTATTCATTGTTTTACAAATGTCTTTATGGAACAGCACAACTAGTTATCTTCAAAGTCTTATAAATGTTTACAGCAAACCTGATCGGACATTGAGATCGTCTGCCGATACTTCTACTTGAGTACTCTCAAAAGTAATAACTAGTGCTGGTACACGATCTTTCGCATATTATAGCCCATTTGTGTGGAATGCACTCCCACAGAGTCTTAGAGACTCATGTCACCGTCAATTTTTAGAGAAAACGTCAAGGCGTATCTTTTTAACTAGTTTATTAAAGCTTACTTTCTTAACTAAAAAAATTACATAATTTTATTAGGGTTGTGTCATCCTGTGTGTGCATAAGTTTGTGTATGTGTGTGTGTGTGTCTGTTTGGGGAATATGAATTCATGACATCTTCTTGTTTGTATTATCAATTTTCTTGTCATAAATTGCACACAGTTTTATGCTACATTCATGTAGCTTGATGTATGAAATTCATATTGTGTATCATATTAGTTCTTGTGTCACGGAATCCTAACTAGACGAAGCATAGGGGTTTCCTAATGTTAAAAATGCGACAAAAAAAGATGTTTCTAATTTTAGACTTGCGGTTTAAGACTTTCACTGTCGATATACAACCTTACAACTCTCTATTGCTGTGAACAAGACACAATTAGCATGGACTTTTATAATCAAATTTCATCCTTTTCTTTTTCCTTCTTTTGTTTTCTAATCGCAGTATTTGATCTGCCACTTACATGTACCTGACTATTTCAGCTTAAATGTGTTGTATTTAATTGGAAAATTAAAACGCAATTTTTGTATTTGCTTGTTGATTCTGGACAGACTTCCTAGGATCCGAGTGCATTGTCCCCCTTTCATCATAACGGCAAAGTGTAGTGATCAACCTGTGCTTAGCAAACCGTGAGTTTCAACTGCTTTGTAAATAAACAACTATGTTATCCCCGGGTGTTTATTAGGTACGATTATTTGATTGAGTCAGTACTCGATACTGAGATTACAGGGGTTAAGGTGTGAACGATACAATTCCAACCTTTTTTTTTTATTATTACAAAATGTGTTGAAAAGGTTGGCTTAGGTGAATGAAAAATCTACCCTGGCCTAAGGTGGGCAAACAAAGATGGATGTTTTCCTTAATTAAGCGTCACTTTAGTTAGAAAAAAATATCCTCAAATAAAGATGATCTAGGGCATCATTTAAAAACTACATGCAAAATAAAGTTAATCTTAGAAGTCTAGTAACAGAACCTTTGACGCACCAAAAAAACCCGACCAACTCAGAATTTTATAAATGAATATAAGTTTATTGTATGAAGGGAAAATCTGATACGAAGGGTTTAGATGTAAAAACAAGTTATATCCATTTTTTCAATCTTGAGATAAATGGGTTTTTTTCCGCCTCACACCCCACCATATCATATCATTTGCTGATCCAAGCAGTTTATACACAACATAATGAAAGGCGAACGATTATCAAAATCCATACTCTTATTTATGATTTATACGACATTTTGACATTTTTTTTCTTTCTAGAAACCTGTTATATTCAAATTTGTTTTTTCTGCACAAGCAGTTAAACGTAGTCTCATTATGATAAAAGTATAAGCGTGTCACACCCTGCCGATACAAAGTATGATTATTAGGCCGGGTCAGTAGTCGATACTGAGGTTACGCAGGTAGGCGTACACGGTATAATTCCATTTTTCAATCATAAAACCCGTTCAAAATGACGGCTTAGTTGAATGAAAATGCTAATCAAAGATGGGGAAACAGTGAAATTTTCAATAATTAAAAGTCACTTCTGGTAGAAAACTTCCGTAAATGATTTTGGTATCATTTAGAACTTACATGTACAATGTGGTTACTCCTTGTGGCGGGGCAATGGAGCCTTTGGCGAACAAAGAACGACCAACTCAGAACTATGGATTCATTGTTGAGACACCCCTTTAGCAACAATTATTGTTTTCGTCCTTTTTCATTGTTGTTGTGTCCATGTTTTCTTTTTATTTTATCATTTATTGTTTTCCGTTTCGTTCTATGACAAGATTTCTGGTGACGACAACATCTCTAATCAGCTTTATGATTTCATGAGCATGAAACTATACTACAACTTGGATAACATGAAAAAGAATATCATAGACAAAGGTAGGTTGTAACATGAAAAAGAATATCATAGACAAAGGTAGGTTGTAACATGAAAGAATATCATCATAGAAGGGGTTGTAACATGAAGGGGCAGTTCAACAGTGTGCCTGTGTCCATTTTCGGAAAAACGAGACAGACAGATAATCCTAGGGAATAAATGGAAATCATGCTTCCTGAAAAGTGGGAAAATGATATGATGAAAATACATCATGCTTACAGCCGTTCGAAACTTGGAATTCCCAAAGCCAACAGTGTCAAAGTTCACAGTTTTTGGCGTTTTTCTCTAAAGGACTTAGACACACTATTGTAATTATCCCTTAAATTATTTGATGTAACGATGGGAAGAACAGGAACCGGTGTTCTCATAAGAGTTGTTACACAAAGTTTTCTAAAGTTGAGTTTGTCAATAAAAATGAGATTTGTATCATCAAAATTGGTCTTAACATAGAATTAAAGTTGGTACCTGTTATTTCCTGTTTCCATGGCAACAACACATTTGAGCTACAAATTTCAATTACTCTTTAACTAGAGCATGCCTTTAAACATACAACAAGAAATTTAGCTTAATTTAACATGTATATAGATTTTGATGGTCCCTGCCCAATTTGGCACTAATTTGGCTATGCTCTCCTGTACTGGCAACTTGAGGACAAATTTAACAGTGTAATAAACGAATTGGCTGACATTCCCAACTGTGACTTTCCTTTAACTTTCCTTCATTGACCTTTTGTTTACCAATTTAGTTGTCAATGGGGGTCACTTATTTATTAACATTCGTCTATAACTTCTTATATATTCTAAATAGAGGTGTCATCTGAAGAAAGAGAAAAAAGTTCAGTTGGTACAAGAGGCTGTGGTCTGCCAGATCCTATCATTCATGTAAGGTAAGAAAGAACTAGAAAGAAAGAAGATCCATTTAAGGTAAGAAATGAAGACAATGAAAAATGAAGACCATTTACTATGAAACTAATGCCATTTTGTTTAATAGATATTTAGATATTTCTTTTATTGGCTTAAAAAGCTCAAGAAAATTTCTATCTTCTTTTTTTCAGTTCCTGTCCAAGAGGAACGTCCATCTCTGTTAGAGTTGGATTCCAGATCCACAAACCAGGCTTGTACGAGGTTAGTGCTTGCTTGAGATTAATGCTTTATGAGATTAGTGCTTGTACGAGGTTAGTGTTTATATGAGATTAATGCTTGTACGAGGTAAATGTTAAGATGAGATTAATGCTTGTACGAGGTGAGTGCTTGTATGGGATTGATGCTTATTTGAGATTAGTGCTTGCATGAGATTAGTGTATGTATGAGGTAAGTGCTTGTATGAGATAAGCGATTGTATGAGATTAATGCTTGTATGAGATTAGTGCTTGTATGAGATTAGTGTATGTATGAGGTAAGTGCTTGTATGAGATAAGTGATTGTATGAGATTAATGCTTGTATGAGATTAGTGCTTGTGTGAGATTAGTGTATGTATGAGGTAAGTGCTTGTATGAGATAAGCGATTGTATGAGATTAATGCTTGTATGAGATTAGTGCTTGTATGAGATTAGTGCTTGTATGAGAATAGAGTGTGTATGAGATTAGTTCTTGTACTGAGGTTAGTGTTTGTATGAGATTAGTGTTTGTATGAGACTAGTGCGTGTATGAGATTAGTGCGTGTATGAGATTAGTGTTTGTATGAGATTAGTGTTTGTATGAGGTTAATGCTTGTACGAGGTGAGTGTTTGTGTGAGGTTTATAAGAAAAGTGAAATTAGAAGTTACTATATCTTTATCCTTCTACAACAAGAAGATGAATATACTTGTATATGCTTGAATGCCCAAATTCAATCTAGGAATTTGTTAATTATCTTATAACTCAGTCTGTGTCATATTCATTTCGCTTTTGACTGGCGTTCTAAGGCAAGGTTTAAAAGAAAGAAATGAAAATCTTATTCATTCCTTGTTTGCACAGATGAGTGAATTGATGAAAGTGAATCTTGGCTACTCTCTGACGGAGGCCAGCCCGGATCACCACAGCAGTCAATCCATCAGCACGGACACCAGTTCCAATATGTCATTAGAAGATCATCTGGCCGCCTCACAGCAACTCTGGCAAACGAGGGGCGGCAGTTCCACCTCACTCATCAGCCCTCTGTTACAGACCGCTGAAGAAAAGAGGCAGAATTTTGCCGCTAAATCATATTCCTTCGGAGACCTTGGTCCTGCTGTGTCGCCAGATACGAGCGAAGCCCATGCATCCAGGTAAGCATTTTAGTTTGGACTTGTTTGGCTATCATTAGATTTTTTGTATAAACCAATTTTTTTTGTACGATCAAGCCTTGCTTTTCTTTTTTTCTGTCTTTTTTGCTAGTAGGCAGTAGTAGGTCTTATCTCTTTCCTTTCATTCTTCCTTGTATCATTTATCTTGTTGTTTCCTCTTAATTCACTCTGAGATCACCACAAGGCGGATCGAGTAAATTACAATCACATCAAATCTTTTTTAGGATCAGCATGGGATGGGGGTGTAGGCGATGAAGGAGAGAGAAAGAAGGGAAGGAAGCATGTATGATGGTGAAAGGCGTAGCAAAAAATAGATGGTGACTACAACAGACATCCCAAATTTGAGATGCGTGTCTCTAAAAACTTCATTTGTAACTTTGTCTTGAATTATGTCCTGAGTGTTAATAAAAAAGTTAGAAATAGGAATGGCAGTGTGAGATTATCAATCAATGAAAGGAATTACTTAAAGATATTGTTACATTCTACAGCATGTCAACTTTATCAATCAATGAAAGGAATAACTTCAAGATATTGTTACATTCTACAGCATGTCAACTTTATCAATCAATGAAAGGAATAACTTAAAGATATTGTTACATTCTACAGCATGTCAACTTTTACTGAGTTTTATTTTCTCTTTATATTTACAAAGTTACTTATTTTCATTAAAAAATTTTGTTGTTGTAAATTTGTCCAATCTGACTTTTCTAGGCCAAAGACCATCAAGAGGTCGAGTGTGTGCCTCCTCAAGGCACGGAACATCAAGAGTGCTGTGCCCCTTCACATTACCACGTGCTGAGTCAAACGGAGAAGGATTTAGTCCAGCCTAGCAACTTTCTGAAACTCCCTTCTCGATATCACATAAAGGATCCAAGTTTATGAATTTGTATGTACAGTGCGATCTGTAAACCTAGTTTGGATATAATATATAGGTTGTGCCGTGCAAGAAAAGTCCTAACAGCATTAAAGAAGCTAGCATGAGATGGAGGAACATTGGAATTAGTGCCAAAATATATCCTGAGATGTGATTAAGACCAATCAATGAAAGCATACACAGTTTGGGGCAAGCATCCCTTTTACTGAATGATGATGCTTTATTATTATTATTAGTATTATTAGCATTATTATTATTAGTATTATTAGCATTATTAGTATTATTAGTATTATTAGTATTATTAGTATTATTAGTATTATTAGTAATAGTAGTAGTAGTAGTAGTAGTAGTAGTAGTAGTAGTAGTAGTAGTAGTAGTAGTAGTAGTAGTGGTAGTAGTAGTAGTAGTAGTAGTAGTAGTGGTGGTGGTATTATCATTATCATTATTATTATTATTATTATTATTATTATTATTATTACTATTATCATCATCATCATCATCATCATCATCATCATCATCATCATTATTATTATTATTATTATTATTATTATTATTATTATTATTATTATTATCTTTCTTTCTTTATCAGCTCCCATTCTACCTTCTGGTGTATGGGTTTAGATGCCCAAAATGATCTTTTTCCAGGCTGCCCTGTCCTGACATTTTCTGTTTCCTTCTGTGAAAATTAAATTTCTTTGCTTTAATGCCTCTGTTATATCTTCTTCCCACTTTCCCTGAGGTCTGCCTTTTGGTCTTTTACCTTGAGCTTTAGCACTTTTTACTGATTTAACTATTCTATTGTCATTCATTCTGTTTACATGCACGAACCATCTGAGTTGATGTATTTCTATCTTAGTTTTTATGGCGTTAATCATTGTTCCTAGGTAATTGTAGCTTTTTAAAATTCTCCTGCCCAATTTAAAGTTTAGTATTTTAGCTTCCTAGTTACTAGCATTGTTTTCGTTTTCTTTGCATTTACTCTCATTCCTTTTTTATTTAATTCATTATTCATCATGTTGATATTCAACTGAAGGTCCCTTTCTGATTTTCCAAACAGAACTAAATAATCAGCAAATTAAATGTTTTCTCAAGGAATTTTTCTATTATTTGTCTAATTGTAAATATGTGATCTTGTACAATTTTCTTTGGTCTAAATCCACTCTGGTATTCTTCAATCTGATCCTCTACTCCTTTCCTTAGTCTCATTTCCAGAATCCTGGCCTACACTTTTCCTGGTACGCTAAGTAGTGATATCCCTCTATAGTTTGAGCATTCCATAGTTGATCCTTTCTGGTGTATTGGTATTACCGTTCCCTTCTTCCAGTGGTCTGGCACCTGTTTGGACTTCCATGCCTGTTGACATATTGCATGTAGTAGTTTGTCTACCTCTCCCTTAGTTTTTAATCATTTCTGGATAAACTTGATCTGCTCCTGGGGCCTTTCCTAATTTCACTTTTCTTACAGCGGTTTGGATTTCTTCCATTCATATATGTACGGGGTTAAGGCAGTCCCGCCCTCCACGAGTCTCCTGCTGCCTCGCAGGTGGGTCTTGGTTGACCAAAAGCTAAGGGAGTTAACCCCTGACGGAAAATAACAAGGCCGGGTAGGGGGCCTTATCCAAAAATAAACTGATTCAAAGTACTAAATATGAATATTATTATTATTATTATTATTATTATTATTATTATTATTGTTATTATTATTATTATTATTGTTATTATTATTATTGTTATTATTATTTTTGTTATTATTATTATTATTATTATTATTATTATTATTATTATTATTATTATTATTATTATTATTATTATTATTATTATTATTATTATTATTTTGTAAACTCCGGGGGACGTTGTCATACATGAAGAACAGTGTACAACAAATTTAGTATTAGTTAAACTAGTGTTCTTTGTTCTTTTGATTGTAATGACTTTCATATGAAGTGAGAGAGACGATTTTAATTTTTCTAATTTTACAGAATGGAATTCTCAATCTTTTCAAAGCTGGTTGACCTATGATATCTATTAAAATATTTACAGCTTGGTCCGATTTTGGGCGAGACATAAAATTGTCTCACGAGCAGAGAGGAGTTCAAGGCCAACATTCTTTGCTGTAGTTGATGCAGAAATGTCATCGTGCCCATCCATTTCTTTTTTTGGTTTTCTTTTCATCTGCAATTTTTTTTAAAAGAAAGCAAAGATAGAGAGATTTTGATTCTTAAAGGAAATTGATTTGAAATGTAGAGGAGTCCTGTGTTTATAGGATGATAAAAGTTAATCCCCTTTGAGATCTCAATAGAAATTAAAACGAGGATCTGAATATAAATTAAAACAAAAGATCTGAATAGAAATTAAAACGAAAGATCTGAATAGAAATTAAAAACGAAAGATATGAATAGAAATTCAAACAAAAGATATGAATAGAAATTAAAACAAAAGATATAGAATGAATAGAAATTAAAACAAAAGATATGAATAGAAATTAAAACGAAAGAAGAAAAATCCTCAGGTCTCCTCCTTTGCCTTACCCCACTCTATTCACCTCTTACATTACACACGGTTACACAGAGAGATTAAAACGGTTGTGAGTGAAAAGTAGGATATTGGTTGCTTTTGGACCACTTGTATAAAATGTTTATTTTCTACACATTCCTTTTAAAATCGGTTGTGATGCATGCTTATTGGTTGCTTTTGGACCACTTGTATAAAATGTTTATTTTCTATTATTCCTTTCTAAACATGTGATTGTGATATGCTTATCATATTATTATTATTATTATTATTATTATTATTATTATTATTATTATTATTATTATTATTATTATACATTCTCTGTTTTAGGTTTTATTTTATAGATTTAAAAAACAAAACATTTTGTTATAATCCTCACAAGATAAGATGGACTAATAGAAAAATGCTTGTTAGCATAATTTTTTGCTTTTGTAACTTAAAAGTATATTGTGATATTTGACAATGGTTGTGCAAAAATGGCGCTCAACACTGATTGCTCCATTTGTGAGCGGGGCGGTTGGCAGGCGCTGCTGTTAGATCCTACTTCTTTCCTTTCCTTCTTTCACTTATCTTTCACCTTGCTGTTTCCTCTTAATTCACCCTGAGATCACGGCAATGGTGGACGGGGTGAATTTCAAAGAAACAAACAAGCAAAACTCCACTTGCTTCTGATTGCCTCATGGAAGATCTCAGCCACTATTCGGTCTGGTTTCTCTTTAGCTTAGCAGTGACTACGGTGGCGAAACCCGCCAATGATCTTTTGATCTTTTAGTGAAATGGGTTTTCATACTTTGATGTTGCCAACGCTTTACATTTACGAGTGATTTGATACTGTCTTGCTGAATATTGCTTTTACTCGGGTTGTGTGAAAAAAAATCTTGTTGACTTTCTGCTGGCCTTTTTGTTTTGTTTTAAATGACAGAAATGTTTGCCATTGAAATATTTTGGTGTCATCGCTTTCACTGCTGACATGTGTTTTTCATGTGATTTTTTTACAATCTCTGACAGTGGTAAAAGTTGTGCAGTTTTCTTTTATTTTCACTGAACAGAAATACAATCGACGAAAAGCAAGTGAAACGAAGATGTTTTTAAGATCTTTTTTGTCTTTAGATATCCGTAATTTTTTTGCTTACTATCACACACACACACACACACACACACACACACACACACACACACACACACACACACACACACATGCGCGCACACACACACACACACACACACACACACACACACACACACACACACACACACACACACACACACACACACACACACACACACACATGTTTGTAACAAAAAAAGAAGCACTTGCAGCACAGGCAGGGATCTGAAGTAAAGACACCATACTTACATAATCTGAAATTCAATTTGAAAATGTCTCATTGTGTGAAAATTTCTCAAAGTATTTCTTTTAAAAATTATTTTTTGTTACCTTTTACAAATGGACCACTATGTTATATTAGTATTATGTTCTAACAAGGACATTGATGTGATTTTTTACATCTTATTTTATGAAATTTGTCTTCAACTTTTACTTTGGTGCAAGCGAACCATATGATCTTATTTCTGTTGCCCATGCACACCGAATGGAAATGTTATGATTGTTATTTACATGTGTATTGAATTCCTAGTGGGAGGAGAGCTTTTAATGAACCACTGAATTGATGATCATCAGATCTTCACTCAGTTTATTGTGTCGTCATTAAGTTTTTTTACAACGTCAATGTAGTATTATAACCTTTGACGTATTGACATTATTTCATTTACATGTGATATTTCGTTTATTTGGTTGCCAACGGGAATATTGCAATTATCGTCAATGTGATAAATGTTTTATTTATTGCTTCACTGCATTTGTTTCTCCTTTTAAAATCAATGATTGACTTTGCATTTGAAGTTGGAAGCGGCTCGATTTTCAGACATGAGGCAAGCCTGTCTTTCGTGTTGTAGCATTCTCATTATGAATATCTGGATGCCAAAAATAGCCACTTATCGGATTGTTATGATGAAAGGCAAAGCAAAGCTTCCTGAACGCTGCAGTGCAAAGTGTGCTGAAGCAAAACTGATGATACACTTCAACAATTCACCGTCATTTTAAGACTGCTCAAGATCTTGCTGATGTGAACACACTTCACACTTGAAGAACGACATTGCATCTTTGAGTTTTAAAACTCATTCTGCTGAAAATTGGTGTCAAAGAACGTTTGTGATTTGACTCAATTTGATCCATTTATTTCAGATGTTTTTTGTAATGACACAATTTTTCTGTTTATGATGTGTAAATGATATCAATATTGAAAGAGGTATACGTCTCTGTTTAAAGGTTGTTATTTTCCTCATTTTGGTTAAATTCAATGTGTATTATGGTAAGCTATAATATATATATATATTGACGGTGAAAATCGCAAAGCCGTGTAAGTTTTGGATGTTTTGAGAAGAAGAATAAAAAAGACGCTGTGCATTTTAATCGATTTTCACAGAAACACACAGTTCGGCAAGGGTAAAAAAAACGAGACCCATCAGGGATACATGGATTGCTCATATGGTTATTATATAGGTTTCTATTGGTTCTTGTGCCACGGAATCCTTAACTAAACAAAGCATAGGGGCTTCCTAATGTTGAAAAACCGAGAAGAGAGATGTCACCAATTTTAGACTTAACTTGGTTTGCGACTTTCACCATCAATATTTTATAGTTATATACAAAAATGCATTTCTTAGATCCATAGAACAGTAAGATGAGGGTCAAAACTAGTAAGATTCTTTTGAAATTTTCATGTATTATTATTACACAGGAAAAAGACTGAATAACTTGTGATAATTTTATTCAATAGAATTTGCTTTCAATGAAAGACGTTGTATTTGATGCTGTAGGCTGTCTCACACACAAAGTTTTTTTTTTCTCCACAACAATTAAGTTTCTTCTCTTTCCTGTCTCCACTGGTGGGCGGTTGGCAGGCACTGCTGGTAGGGTCTTTGCATCTCAAACCTTTGTCTCTTTCACTTAGTTTAATGTCACATTTCATCTTGCTGTTTCCTCCTAATTTTTCCATTTGCCATTCTCCCCTTTGTGTACCTATTCTTACTTACTTGCTTACTTCATTACTTACACAATTACTTGCTTACTTACTTATTTACTGCCCATTATGCCAGTTGGCATGTAGGACAGCAATGAAGTACCTATTGTAGTTGTGTTTAAATGATTAGATAGAAATTTGTTTGTAACTTTGTAAAATTGTAACAAGTGACCAAGTCAATTTTCTCATCTGAAATCAATAAAATTAGTTTTTATCTCATCTTATCTTATTTTAATTCACCCAGAGATCACCGCATAATGGTGGATGGGGTAAATGTCAATAAAACAAACAAATTAACCCTGTCTCCACTCAACCTGTGCCACCACCACCACTTGCACCCTTCTCCCCTCCCCCCACACCAATCCACTCTCTTCCTCCCCTTCTCCCTCACACCCTGTTACAGATGGTTTGCTCATGATTTTTTCAAATAAATAAACACTGTATTTTTAGACTCAATCTTAGTGTGGACCATACTTTTGTATTGCTTCCGTTCGTTCATCTGTCTTGCAGTGTTTCATTCATCTTTCTTACACCGTTTCATTCATCTGTCTTACACCGTTTCATTCATCTGTCTTACATCGTTTCATAAACCGTTTCATTTATCTGTCTTATGCCGTTTCATTCATCTGTCTTCCACTGTTTCATTCATCTGTTTTACATCGTTTCAGTCTTGTCTTGCAGCGTTTCATTCACCTGTCTTACACCATTTCATTCATCTGTCTTACACCGTTTCATTCATCTGTCTTACACGTTTCATTCATCTGTTTTACACCATTTCATTGATCTGTCTTACAGCGTTTTCATTCTTCTGTCTTACAGCGTTTCATTCATTGGTTTTACACCATTTCATTCATCTGTCTTACACTATTTCATTCATTTGTTTTACACCACTACATTCATGTGTCTCACACCATTTCATCATGTGTCTTACACAATTTCATTCATTTGTTTTACACCATTTCATTCATTTGTTTTACACCATTTCATTCATCTGTCTTACACCATTACATTCATTTGTTTTACACCACTTCATTCATGTGTCTTACACCATTTCATTCATGTGTCTTGCACCATTTCATTCATTTGTTTTACACCATTTCATTCATCTGTTTTAAACCGTTTCATTCATATGTTTTACACCATTTCATTGATCTTTTTTACACCGTTTCATTCATGTGTCTTACACCATTTCATTCATCTGTTTTACACCGTTTCATTCATGTGTTTTACACGTTTCATTCATGTCTCTTACACCATTTCATTCATCGGTTTTACACCGTTTCATTCATGTCTGGTTCATCTGATCCTCATGCTCAGTGTTGTGAAGGACCTTAAACTTAAACCAAAAATAAATAAAAAAGGATTTGCATTTGATTGACTTTCTTTGCTTTCATTCTTTATGTTCAAAATTTTGTGAGTATTGTATGTATAAATTGCCTGTAATTACTCTCAAACTTTATTTTTCCATAATAAAATGTTTTTGGAGGATGTGGATATGGAAGGGGGGGGGGAGACACCAATTGTGTTATTAGTATTAATGAACTGATTTTGTTTATGATGTTGGACTGTGCGCTCACAAAGCTTTATACGGGCTTTTTTGTTTGTCAATTTCACTGCTGTTATTGTTATTCTGTTAATGTGTATGGTGTCATTTTTCCAGCTGTCATTGTTTTTTACTTTGTCAGCATGTAGACACTCACAGCTGTCATTGTTTTTACCTTTGTCTTCATTTAGACAGTCACAGCTGTCATTTTTTTTACCTTTGTCATCATATACACACTCACAGCTATTATTGTTTTACCTTTGTCAGAATTTAGAGACTCACATCTGTCATTGTTTTACCTTTGTGATCATTTAGACACTCACATCTGTCATTGTTTTACCTTTGTCATCATTTAGACACTCACATCTGTCATTGTTTTACCTTTGTCATCATTTAGACACTCACATCTGTCATTGTTTTACCTCTGTCATCATTTAGACACTCACAGCTGTCATTGTTTTACCTTTGTGATCATTTACACACTCACAGCTGTCATTGATTTACCTTTGTCAGCATTTATACACTCACAGCTGTCATTGATTTACTTTTGTGAGCATTTACACACCCACATCTATCATTGTTTTTCTTCTGTTAGTGTCAATCAGTGATTTCTGTGTTATTGTTTCTATCTGTGTTATCTTTTCTGTCTCTGTCATTGTTTCTGACTGTGTTATAGTTTTATATGTGGTATAGTTTGTATATGTGTTATGTGTTATTGTTTATATCTGTGTTATTGTTGTTGTCTCTGTCAGTGTTTCTGACTGTGTTATAGTTTTTATATGTGTTATTGTTTCTACTTTGCTTTGTTATTGTTTCTGACTGTGTTATAGTTATATATGTGTTATTGTTTTTGTCTTACTTTACCATTGTTTCTGACTGTTATAGTTTATATCTGTGGTATTTTTCTCTCTTTGTCATTGTTTCTATCTGTGTTATTTTTTCTGTCTGTGTTATTGTTTCTGTCTGTGTTATTGTTTCTATCTGTGTTATATCTGTGTTATTGTTTCTGTCTGTTGTATTGTTTCTGTCTGTGGTATTGTTTCATCTGTGTTATTGTCTCTATCTGTGTTATTGTTTCTGTCTGTGTTATTGTTTCTATCTGTGTTTTTGTTTCTATCTGTGTTATTGTTTCTATCTGTTATTGTTTAGGTCTGTGTTATTGTTTCGGTCTGTGTTATTGTTTCTGTCTGTGTTATTGTGCCTATCTGTGTTATTGTTTCTGTCTGTGGTTTTGTTTCTATTTGTGTTATTGTTTCTATTTGTGTTATCGTTTCTGTCTGTGTTATTGTTTCTATCTGTGTTTTGTTTCTAACTTTGTTATTGTTTCTATCTGTTATTGTTTCTATCCGTGTTATTGTTTCTGTTATTGTTTCTGTTATTGTTTCTGTTTGTGTTATTGTTTCTGTGTTATTGTTTCTGTCTGTGGTTTTGTTTCTGTCTGTATAATTGTTTCTATCTGTGTTTTTTTCTGTCTGTATTGTTGTTTCTATCTGTTATTTTTTGCTGTCTGTGTTATTGTTTCTATCTGTGTTATTGTTTCTATCTCTGTTATTGTTTCTGTCTGTGGTATTGTTTCTATCAGTATTATTCTTTTCTGTCGGTTTTATTGTTTCTATCTGTGTTATTTTTTTCTGTCTGTGTTATTGTTTCTATCTGTGTTATTTTTTTCTGTCTGTGGTATTGTTTCTATCAGTATAATTTTTTTCTGTCTGTGTTATTGTTTCTATCTGTGTTATTTTTTGTGTGTCTGTGTTATGGTTTCTATCTGTGTTATTGTTTCTATCTATGGTATTGTTTCTGCCTGCGTTATTTTTTCTGTCTGTGTTATATTGGTTATATGTGTGTTATTGTTTCTGTCTTATTTTGTTATTGTTTCTGACTGTGTTATAGTTTATATATGTGTTATTGTTTCTGTCTTACTTTATAATTGTTTCAAACTGTGATATAGTCGTTTCTGACTGTGTTGTAGTTTATATCTGTGTTATTTTTTCTGTCTTTGTCAATGTTTCTGTCTATGTTATAGTTTATATCTCTTGTGTTATTGTTTCTGACTGTGTTACAGTTTATATCTGTGTTATTGTTTCTGTCTTTTGTTATTGTTTCTTATAGTTTATATCTGTGTTATTTTTTTCTGTCTGTCTTATTGTTTCTATGTGTGTTATTGTTTCTGTCCATGGTATTGTTTCTGTTTTGCTTTATTGTTTTTGTCTGTGTTATATTGGTTATATCTGTGTTATTGTTTTTGTCTTATTTTGTCATTGTTTCTGACTGTGTTATAGTTTATATATGTGTTATTGTTTCTGTCTTACTTTGTTATTGTTTCTGACTGTGTTATTGT
This sequence comes from Doris montereyensis, assembly GCA_037039925.1. NCBI lineage: Eukaryota > Metazoa > Mollusca > Gastropoda > Nudibranchia > Dorididae > Doris > Doris montereyensis. The sequence goes on along the minus strand of JAXRKP010001128.1, from coordinate 140,449 downwards.
TTATATCTGTATTATTGTCTTATTTTGTCATTGTTTCTGTCTGTGTTATCTTTATATATGTTATTGTTTCTGTCTTACTTGTTATTGTTTCTGACTGTGTTATTGTTTATATATGTGTCCTTGTTTCTGTCTTACTTTGTTATTGTTTCTGACTGTGTTATAGTTTATATATGTGTTATTGTTTCTGTCTTACTTTTATAATTGTTTCCGATTGTTTGTCTTTCTGACTTTGTTATATCTGTTTCTGACTATATCTGTTTCATTTATAGTTTATATCTTACTTTTTTCGTTATTGTTTCTGACTATATCTGTGTCATTGTTTCTGTCTTATTGTTTCTTTGTTATAGTTTATATCTGATTTTTTTCTATTGTTTCTATCTGTGTCATTGTTTCTGTCTTACTGTTTGTTTATTGTTTTTATCTGACTATATTGGTTATATCTGTGTCATTGTTTCTGTCTTATTTTGTTATTGATTCTGACTATGGTTTATATCTGTGTCATTTTTTCTGTCTTATTTTGTCATTGTTTCTGATCGTTTATATCTGTGTCATTGTTTCTGTCTTACTTTGTTATTGTTTGTGACTATATCTGTATTATTGTTTCTGTCTTACTTTGTTATTGTTTCTGACTATATCTATATATGTGTTATTGGTTCTGTCTTACTTTGTCATTTTTTTTGAATGTGTTATAGTTTATATATGTGTCCTTGTTTCTGCCTTATTTTATCATTGTTTCTGACTGTGTTATAGTTTATATCTGTGTTATTGTTTCTTTCTTACTTTGTTATTGTTTCTGACTGTGTTTGTTTCTGTCTTATATTGTGTATATCTGTGTCATTGTTTCTGTCTTACTTTGTCATTCTTTCTGAATGTGTTATAGTTTATATATGTGTTATTGTTTTTGCCTTACTTTATCATTGTTTCTAATTGTGTTATAGTTTATATCTGTGGTATTGTTTATGTCTTACTTTATTATTGTTTCTGACTGTGTTATAGTTTATATCTGTGTCATTGTTTCTGTCTTACTTTGTTATTGTTTCTGATTGTGTTATTGTTTATATCTGTGTAAGTGTTTTTGCTTACTTTATCATTGTTTGTAACTGTGTTATAGTTTATATCAGTGGTGTTTATGTCTTATATTGTTTACTGTGTAATAGTTTATATCTGTGTATTGTTTGTGTCTTACTTTGTTATTGTTTCTGACTGTGTTATTGTTTATATCTGTGTAATTTTTTCTGTCTTACTTTTATTATTGTTTCTGACTGTGTTATAGTTTATATATGTGTTATTGTTTCTGTCTTACTTTTATTATTGTTTCTGACTGTGTTATTGTTTATATATGTGTAATTGTTTCTGTCTTATTTATTATTGTTTCTGACTGTGTTATTGTTTATATCTGTGTTATTGTTTCTATCTTACTTTGTTTATTTCTGACTGTGTTCTTTTATCTGTATTATTGTTTCTACCTGTGTTATTGTTTCTATCTGTGTTACTGTTTCTATCTGTGTTATTGTTTCTATCTGTGTTATTGTTTCTATCTGTGTTTTACTGTTTCTATCTGTGTTATTGTTTCTACCTGTGTTATTGTTTCTATCTGTGTTATTGTTTTTACCTGTTCCATTGCTTCTATCTGTGTTATCATTTCTATCTGTGTTACTGTTTCTGTCTCTGTCATTGTATCTCTCTGCGTTATTGTTTCTATCTGTGTTATTGTTTCTGTTTTACTTTATTATTGTTTCTGTCTTACTTTGTTATTGTTCCTGTTTTACTTTATCACTCTTTCTGTTTCTTTATTATTATTTCTTTTTATTTATTATTGTTTCTGTTTTACTTTGTTATTGTGTTTGTTTTACTTTATTATTATTTTGTTTTACTTTATTATTGTTTCTGTTTTACTTGATTATTGTGTTTGTTTTACTTTATTATTGTTTCTGTTTTACTTTGTTATTGTTTTTGGTTTACTTTATTATTGTTTCTGTTTTATTTATTATTGTGTCTGTTTTACTTTATTATTGTTTCTGTTTTACTTTATTATTGTTTCTGTTTTACTTTGTTATTGTTTTTGTGTTACTTGATTATTGTTTCTGTTTTATTTATTATTGTTTCTGTCTTACTTCACTATTGTTTCTGTTTCTGTTATTTTTCTGTCTTGTGTCAATTTTGCTGTTTGTAACAGTGTGTCACTGATTCTGTTTGTGTCATTATTTGTTTTGTTTTAGTGTTTGTGCCATTGTTTTCCATTGAATTGTGTTGTCCTAGAGAGGGCTGGTGGTAGTGTCTACTTCTTCCTTTCACTAGTTAACTTTTCTTTTTAACTTGTTGTTACCTCTTAAATCACCGATGTTATAGTGGGTGAGGCGAGGCGTACATTAAATGAAAGAAAAGTAAATTCTTTTGTCAGCGTCATTTTTGACGTCACTTTCACCACTTTCTGTAGGCCATTGTTTTTGGGCGCTACAGGTCGGTCTTTTTTTCTTTCCTTTCCTTCTTTCACTTATCTTTCATATTGCTGTTTCGTCTTAATTCACTGTGAGTCTGAGATTACCGCAACGGCGGACAGGGTAAATTTTAATGAATACAAACATGACTTCCAATAACACAAAAAAACACAAAAATAAACATCATTCTCTTAGTGTTAATTACTAAATATACTGTTAAAAAACACATAGACAACAATTTTTAGATTACAAAAAAATTGATATATTTTTATTTTTATTTTTGATTAAATCCCATTATGGTAGAGGTTCAGTTGACAAGCAAAGGTTTCATGGAATGTGTTGATACATAATAATAAAAAAAAATGGTTCAGTATGCAGTCAGTTTGGAATAGGGCTTGGGGAAGTTGACAGAAAATTTCATCATTTCATCAATGGAAGTCATAGGTGACAGTGCTAGCGGTTAGATATAAATAGACACTAGAAAAAAAGGGTGACATAAGTCTCAATGATTAGAGTCACACATATCACCTCAGAGTTGTCCCTCTCCATCAGATTTTAATAGACACTAGAAAAAGGGTGACAAGTCTCAATGATTAGAGTCACACATATCACCTCAGAGTTGTCCCCTCCCATCAGATTTTAATAGACACTAGAACAGCAGGGTGACATAAGTCTCAATGATTAGAGTCACACATATCACCTCAGAGTTGTCCCCTCTCCATCAGATTTTAATAGACACTAGAACAGCAGGGTGACATAAGTCTCAATGATTAGTGTCACACATATCACCTCAGAGTTGTCCCCTCTCCTTTAGATTTTAATAGACACTAGAACAGCAGGGTGACATAAGTCTCAATGATTAGAGTCACACATATCAGTTCAGAGTTGTCCCCTCTCCTTTAGATTTTAATAGACACTAGAACAGCAGGGTGACATAAGTCTCAATGATTAGAGTCACACATATCAGTTCAGAGTTGTCCCCTCTCCATTAGATATAAATAGACACTAGACTGGGTCGAGTGGGGAAAATGTGAGTTAGGTGTCTTTTCAAAGGAACACAACACCTTATTTTGCTAGGATTCGAACCAGGGGCTTCATGGTCCCAGTCTGGCAGCCTAACCGCTCGACCATCGACGCCACACAATTGTACTTTATACTTTTGACTTTGAAGAAATTATTTTTGATTTGATTTGAATCAAAAAGTCGACACATTGCCTGTGGATCGCCAAGTCCCCATTCAACGCGTAGAAACGAAATAAATTTAATTATACCTTTAAAAAAAATACGAATTCAATATTATTGTGAAAGAAATTATTGATCTATCGAACTCGAAACAATGCGACTAGGAATCCACTGAACAAGGCAAAATATACGATATATTACCTCAAATTTTATTGGTCAACGTGGTCAACCATGGGAAAAGGTCAGGATTACATTAATGTAAATTATAAATACTTCGTTGAAGACGCAATGATTGAAAAAGAGTCTAGAACAAAAGATATGAATGAAAAGTCTTGTTTCTAAGAAGAGAAGATTTACAGTAGTTTATAACCGGAAACAAGTTTACCTCTCTACCAGCTAGCTTTGATAACGCACCACCCTTTGACTTTGAACTGCCCATTGCATTGATACTTTCACTTAGGCTCACAAGCTGCTGAAGTTCTTTGGTGTCCAATGTTATGGAACCAAGTGTTACTGGTATTTGTCCATTTGTCATCCGACTGTAGGGTCCTAAACAAATTCTTGTGCCCCACCCCCCCTCCCCCCCCAAATTGATATCCATTATGCGTAAGACATGTAATGGGGAGTTCAAAAAGGGTGGCTCTTTATTAAAGCTCACTACTAGACCTAGTATGTTATTGTAAAAACCAGCAAATGCAACAACAATAACGAAACTAAAGGTAAAGAATAACTAGCTAGCTGCCGAGTGTCTTACCTAAAAGTGGTATTCTTCGAGGATTTATTATGTTGCAAAATATCAAAGACAATAACAATTAACTTTATTATGTAGTAAAATTTAAAAAAAAATTTAAAAAAAGGTTTAACATTTTTCACTTTCATATGCATAAACAAATATTTTACATCTGGACTCTCTCAAACAATGTATGCGTTATACAAAATAAAGTACCGTTAGGTGGAACCGTTTCATGATGCCCGGGATGACTTGATAGTCCAGAGGCAAGATGTCGGCCTCTCAACTAAAAAATAGTGGGTTCGAGCCCGACAACGGTTGAAAATTGTTCTCGAGTTTTTTCGAGTAAAATCTCCCCCTCCCTGCTAGTCGAGGTAGATGGATCGACACCAAGTCTCATCGGAAACGAATAATTAAAATAGGAGGTCCCGTGTACTGATCACAACACTGTGTCCGTTAAAGCTCCCTTGGCTGTTAACAATCCTACCAAAATACCCGAAATCACCTTAGTTTAAAAACAAACGATGCCCAAAATGAGCATGCATAAAGGAGATAACTTTTGAAAAAAAGCAACTGGTTTCAAGGAAGTACCAGTAGGCCACATGGATAAAACTAAAAACTAAAACTAAAATTAAAAACCGGGTCCAATACAGACGAAAGACGAAATACGGCGTAGTTTTGATTTTAAAGGTCATCATGCAAACTTCCTAACGACACGATCCACAGGGTCTCAGTATTGACCCTTATGTATCCGGCAACTTATGTATCCGGCAACTTATGTATATGGCAACTTATGTATCCGGTAACTTATATATCCGATAACTTATGTATCCGGCAACTTATGTATCCGGCAGAACAATAGCAATAAATAATTTAACATCCTATATAACTTTAACTGCCACTTTAAGTTTGTTGGCGTATCAGAACATAAAAAGTAAACTTCTTTCATGCAGCTACCACGCATAAAACTAGAGCTTATCCCTGTTTCTACATCGCGAAAAAAACGGAACAAACGGAACGGGGGGAAAAAAGGGGGGGGGAGGCTAGGGTGGGAATTTATATTATAAATGAGAAGACAAATTGATCCAGGAAATAACATAACGTCTTTAGCACAACGAAAAGACGCAACTCATTCAAGCATATTTTTCAAAACCCATTGGGAGTCCTCCTAGCGAAGCAGAAGATATTTTACAACATAGCAATAATATTATAATGACAACTATAAGAAATAATGTAATGTAAGACAAGGAATTGCTTTTGATATGTAAAAATCACATGTATAAATTACGCATTACATCAAAGATACTAGAAAAAACATGTTCTCCTTTCTTCGTTAGCATCTAGTATTCATAAGTTTAGTTGTGTGCAATAATGGCATTGGGAGATTTATTTTTTTAGAATAATGGAATGACCTACAAAGCAACAGTTTAAACATTGTAAGCATTAATTCTTTTAAAAATGTCATTGATAAGGAATTCTATAACTCAAACTATTTGTATGATAAAATGAACGTGCATTGTCCTAATTTATCATTGTAGGTTCAATTAAGAATTATGGGGCATTTAAAGGTCAAACTACATACCCAGCGCTTGACACGAATGTGACAATTGACATGATAATAAAACAAAAACATTTGAGGTTGAAAGAACAAACAAAAAAGAGAAGACTACAATTATTATTATTATCATCATCATTATCATTATCATTATCATCATATCATCATCATCATCATCATCATCATCATCATCATCATCATCATCAGTCAGTAGTAGTAGTAGTAGTAGTAGTAGTAGTAGTAGTAGTAGTAGTAGTAGTAGTTAGTAGTAGTAGTAGTAGTAGTAGTAGTAGTAGTAGTAGTAGTAGTAGTAGTAGTAGTGGTAGTAGTAGTATCGTCATTGCAATTCATCTCGTCTAAGCGACAACAACAAGGACAATCATGAATTAATTAGATGATCCATTGATCCAACGATACTAAGGAAACCAATAATTGGCATAGAGAGAAAGGGAAAGGGGATTTGCTGATGGTGATTACCTTCAAAATGGACAGCGGACGAAAAGAAATGGAAGTTGTAGTGGTGAGGGTGGTGGTGGTGGTGGTGGTGGGGGGGGGGATATACGGGATTACTATACTTATTAAAAAAGCATAGACACACAACGAAAAACCAATAAAAAATTTTGTTTTCAAGTGCAGCGTTCCTAATGACAAAACCAAGAAATGATGGTCGATGAAATTGTGACATTGTTTGAATTTCCGATTAAATCAACATTTTGAACTTGATTAACTAATTAATTAAGTTTTAATTTGAAACATAATCAAAGCAATTATCGGTATTTAAATGTATGGATTAGGAATTATAATTTTGTATAATATTGATTATTATGAAAGGTCCCGTCTCAGCTGTCGTAAGTATAAATCTTAAGACGGTAAGAGAAGAAAGAAAAAGTCATAACAATTTCTTTGCCATACATAATAAACAAAATCATATTATTTTTTATATTGGTGGATAAGAGCAGTTTATTCCCTTCACATTGTTATCATAAAAGAAGCTTGGTATCGATTATTTCAAATTTTACGATTTTTTTAGAAACGATACAAAAATCCTTTCTGGCCAAATTTAGATATTGTATAAAAGAAGTCATTTGCAAAATAACGTGGAAGTCTATCGATATTGAAATTGGTGAACTTTTGGAGCAAATCCAAGATGGTGGCCGTTTCCATGGCAACCGAAAGTGTCAGAAAAAAAAACCACGAGATAATTTAACTTAGCACACCATGTCCATTACACCTACACATACGATAAATTGATAGAAACAAACTGGAAAATGTTCACTGCACCAATCAGAATGCTGAAAGGCATCGCCGCTGTCTTGCAATTGCAAGGCACTTGGCTTGATGACCTGTACGAGACTAAACTACTGTTTCTACGACTATTTGGCTTGATGACCGTACGAGACTAAAACTGTTTCTACGACCACTTGGCTTGATGACCGTACGAGACTAAAACTGTTTCTACGACCACTTGGCTTGATGACCTTACGAGACTAAAACTGTTTCTACGACCACTTGGACACCAAAACTTTGATGGCTTGATGACCGTACGACAAACTGTTTCGAGACTTGTTTCTACGACTACTGACCGTACGAGACTAAAACTGTTTCTACGACCACTTGGCTTGATGACCGTACGAGACACCAAAACTGTTTCTACGACTACTTGGCTTGATGACCGTACGACACCAAAACTGTTTCTACGACTACTTGGCTTGATGACCGTACGAGACTAAAACTGTTTCTACGACTACTTTTCTACGGGCTTGATGACCGTACGAGACTAAAACTGTTTCTACGACCACTTGGCTTGATGACCGTACGAGACTAAAAACTGTTTCTACGACCACTTGGCTTGATGATCGTACGACACCAAAACTGTTTCTACGACTACTTGGCTTGATGACCGACTGTTTCTACGACCGTTTGGCTTGATGACCTTACGACACCAAAACTGTTTCTACGACTACTTGGCTTGATGACCTTACGACACCAAAATTGTTTCTACGACTACTTGGCTTGATGACCTTACGACACCAAAACTGTTTCT
>JAXRKP010001128.1:112500-120000 GCA_037039925.1 Doris montereyensis | reverse complement strand
TGATAGATGACAAAATAAAACTAACGAAACCAGCCATTCATTACATCTTATAGAAGAAAGTAATACCAATGACACCAACCATTTATTACATCTTACAGAAAACCAAGTAAAATCAATGAAAACAGCCATTCATTACATCTTATAGAAGACAAAGTAAAAACAATGAAACCAACCATCCATTACATCTGATAGAAGACAAAGTAAAACCAATGACACCAGCCATTTATTACATCTAATAGAAGACAAAGTAAAACCAATGACACCATCCATTCATTACATCTTATAGAAGACAAAGTAAAACCAATGAAAACAGCCATCCATTACATCTTATAGAAGACAAAGTAAAACCAATGACACCAGCCATTTATTACATCTTATAGAAGACAGAGCAAAATCTATGAACCCAGCCAGTCGTTGCTTCTTATAGAAAGCAAAGTAAAACCAATGAAACCAGCCAGTCGTTGCTTCTTATAGAAAACAAAGTAAAACCAATGAAACCAGCCAGTCGTTGCTTCTTATAGAAAACAAAGTAAAACCAATGAAACCAGCCAGTCGTTGCTTTTTAAAGAAAACAAAGTAAAACCAATGAAACCAGCCAGTCGTTGCTTCTTATAGAAAGCAAAGTAAAACCAATGAAACCAGCCAGTCATTGCTTCTTATAGAAAACAAAGTAAAACCAATGAAACCAGCCAGCCGTTGCTTCTTATAGAAAACAAAGTAAAACCAATGAAACCAGCCAGTCGTTGCTTCTTATAGAAAACAAAGTAAAACCAATGAAACCAGCCAGTTGTTGCTTCTTATACAAGACAAAATAAAACCAATAAAACCAGCCCTTTATTACATCCCATAAAAGACAAAGTAATACCAATGAAACCAGCCAGTCATTACATCTTATAGAAGACAAAGTAAAACTAATGAAACTAGGCATTCATTACATCTTATAGAAGACAAAGTAAAACCATTGAAAACCAGCCATTCATTGCATCTGATACAAGACAAAGTAAAAGCAATGAAACTAGCCATTTATTACATCTTAAAGAAGACAAAGTAAAACCAATGAAACCAGACATTCATTACATCTTATAGAAGACAAAGTAAAACCAATGAAACCGGCCATTCATTACATCTGATAGAAGACAAATTAAAACCAATAAAACCAACCATTCATTACATCTGATAGAAGAAAAAGTAAAACCGATGAAACCAGCCATTCATTCCATCTGATAGAAGACAAAGTAAAACTAATGAAACCAGCCAGTCATTGCATCTGATAGAAGACAAAGCAAAACCAATGAAAACAGCTATTTATTGCATCTGATAGAAGACAAAGTAAAACCAATGAAACCAGCCTTTCATTACATCTTATAGAAAACAAAATAAAAACAAATGAGACGAACTAGTATATATATATATATATATATATATATATATATATATATATATATATATATATATATATATATATATATATATCTTATAGAAGACAATGTATAACCAATTATACCAGTCGTTCATTACATCTTATAGACGACAATGTAAAACCAATTATACCAGTCATTCATTACATCTCATAGAAGATAATGTAAAGCCAATTACACAAGTAATCATCACCAGACAGAATCCATATATCACGGCATAGTATAGAACAGAAATGGAAATTAAATGTTAAACAAACCAACAACAACCCAACACTGTTAGAAGAAGACAATCTCAAGGTTAAACGTGTTAGATATGGTTTTCTTTAGAATACGAATGGAATATTTCAGTATAAGCCAAGTAGTATACAGCAGCGGGAGACGTCAGAGTTCAATGACACAGATTGAAAATATGACTGTGTACGAAAGACTATTACCCAGAGACTCGTATGTGTACACAAATCGTAAGTGTAAAGAGAGAGAGAGAGAGAGAGAGAGAGAGAGAGAGAGAGAGAGAGAGAGAGAGAGAGAGAGAGAGAGAGAGAGAGAGAGACAGACAGACAGACAGACAGACAGACAGACAGACAGACAGAGACAAAGACAGAAACAGAGACATAGAATTCACACGTAGTCTGTATCTCATCCAGTATTTTGCTGAATAATCACCAACAAAACCCATCATGTATTGAATTTTGAATTTTGACTTTTGACTTCTCTTAGACGGATTACAGTCTTGGACAATGTTTGCGATGTGATCGCAGCAACAATTGTCAAATAAACTAGAGACATAACATTATTATTTTTAATTTAAAAAACAAAAACAAAAACAAAAACAAAAACACTACACAGTACACACGATTGTTGAACGTCAAAGATATCGGCTTAGCATACAAGTGTCCTACTTAGACTACCTGAGCCATTCATAATCTACAGTTTGGTTGTAGCTGTTTAAACAAAAGGATTGATTAAATTATACTGGAAACGCCCCTTCCATCGCACAACCAACTTTCTCCTGATGGGTTACCCAGTGAGGCTATTTTACACCGTGGTACGATAATAGTCAATTGTAGATCTACCCCTTTATGTCCACAACACAGAATGACTAATAGGCTATAGTTGGGATTTTTCCAACTTCTTGCCGCTAAAACAAATCATATATACATACATGCATACATACATACATACATACATACATACATACATACATACATACATACATACATACATACATACATACATACATACATACATACATACATACATACATACATACATACATACATACATACATACATACATAAATGCATGCACAATACATAGATACATATATACATAAATACATACATACATACATACATACATACATACATACTTATATACACACACAGATACATACATATAGAAACATACAGTATACATACATACATACATACCGACATGCATACACTATAGACAATGGGGGTTAGGGGCAGGGGGGTGGGCTTGGGCACGTTTCTAGCTGTCTTGTCTCGTCATAACATTTACGTCATCGCTAATTTCAATTAACACAGGTGTAGATCTATGCCTACCTGTACGTTTAGAATATGCAGTCTAAGCTTACCTGTACCAAGCTGGGTGAGGTATTTTTCATTTTTACCTGGGCACAAATGTTTTCAACGTAACTTTCTTATATTTCTTTTATTGTTGTTTATGTTTGTTGAATTGACATGATAATATACCGATTCTTGACCCGTTCTCTAAGTCCGCTGTCCTGCCAACCCCCATAACGTACACATACACACGCATACTATACCCAACAACACATCACTCAAACACACACGCAAACCAAGCAAGGACAAGAATGTATCAATCACAATTAATTGCTGGTCACTGTAATTATCATGTTTGTTAGTGTGTACAAGTACTTTCATTGTGTATTGTAATTCAAGTATGATATCCTTATTCCAAATCTACACACGGCAGCTCTAATTATCGAGTCTTAATCTACACACATCCGCTATAATTTTCGAGTCCAAATCTACACACACCATCTATCATAATCAAGTTTAAATCTACACACACCACCTATCATAATCAAGTTTAAATCTACACACACCACCTATAATAATCGAGTCTCAATCTACACACACCACCTATAATAATCGAGTTTAAATCTACACACACCATCTATAATAATCAAGTTTAAATCTACACACACCACCTATAATAATCGAGTCTCAATCTACACACACCATCTATAATAATCGAGTTTAAATCTACAATAATCACACCATTTATAATAATCGAGTTTAAATCATCTATAATAATCACACCATCTATAATAATCGAGTTTAAATCTACACACACCACCTATAATAATCGAGTTTAAATCTACACACACCATCTATAATAATCGAGTTTAAATCTACACACACCATTTATAATAATCAAGTTTAAATCTACACACACCATTTATAATAATCGAGTTTAAATCTACACACACCATCTATAATAATCGAGTTTAAATCTACACACACCATCTATAATAATCGAGTTTGAATCTACACAAATCACCTATAATAATCGAGTCTAAATCTACACAAATCATCTATAATAATCGAGTTTAAATCTACACAAATCATCTATAATAATCGATTCTAAATCTACACACACCACCTATAATAATCGAGTCTAAATCTACACACACCATTTATAATAATCGAGTCTAAATCTACACACACCATCTATAATAATCGAGTCTAAATCTACACAAACCATCTATAATAATCGAGTCTAAATCTTCACAAATCACCTATAATAATCGAGTCTAAATGTACACAAATCACCTATAATAATCGAGTCTAAATCTACACAAATCACCTATAATAATCGAGTCTAAATGTACACAAATAACCTATAATAATCTATCTAAATCTACACAAATCATCTATAATAATCGAGTCTAAATCAACACAAATCACCTATAATAATCGAGTCTAAATCTACACACACCACCTATAATAATCGAGTCTAAATCTACACAAATCACCTATAATTATCGAGTCTAAATGTACACAAACCACCTATAAGTATCGAATACAAATCTACAAACACCATCAATAATTATCTTATCCAAATGTACACACGTCACCTATAATTATGAAAATCAAATCTACACACTACCTATAATAATCGAATCTAAATCTACAAAAACAGTCGATTCCAAATATACACACACCGTATATCCTTTCCGACACACGCCATCTATCGAATCCAAAGCTTAAAAACACACACATAACATATACACACATACACATATACCACATACACACACACACACACCTCATTATTGCTTTTCCGACGTGTACTCAAGGAATTAATGCTGGGACATTCATAAATAACGCTAGCAATGGCGTGGTGATGTCATTGTAAGTACCCAAACAGAGCCGGGAGGGGGGGGGGTGGCGCTGCTGTAATTTTCTCGTCGACCCGTTTACGCGACGACACTGTGACCACTGGTAAAAACAGAGGGAGTCAGCTTTCAGTCGTCAAACCTGATCAGTTGACTGATACAAATAGAGGGGAGTCAGCTTTCAGTCGTCAAACCTGATCAGTTGACTGATACAAATAGAGGGGAGTCAGCTTTCAGTCGTCAAACCTGATCAGTTGACTGATACAAATAGAGGGGAGTCAGCTTTCAGTCGTCAAACCTGATCAGTTGACTGGTACAAATAGAGGGGAGTCAGTTTTCAGTCGTCAAACATAATCAGTTGACTGGTACAAACAGAGGGGAGTCAGTTTTCAGTCGTCAAACCTAATCAGTTGACTGGTACACATAGAGGGGAGTCAGCTTTTAGTCGTCAAACCTTATCAGTTGACTGGTAAAAACAGAGTGAAGTCAGCTTTCAGTCGTCAAACCTAATCAGTTGACTGGTAAAAACAGAGTGAAGTCAGCTTTCAGTCGTCAAACCTAGTCAGTTAAAGTCGAGACGATGGATGAAAAGGCATTCTTGAGTGGTTAATGTTAAACTCATTACACAAAAGGCAACGATATCGGGTGTATAGAATTAACCAAAGGTCAAATATATATGGCGAATACAACCCCTGACGGCTGAAATATTAAGAGATAAGGAAAGATGTATCCGTTACATCAACATGAAACCATTAACATTTCAATGCTACATCCGACTTTGTTTGCAACTTTTCTCCACTCAGCATTAATAAAATTCCGCTTGCTGTAATTTTCATCCGTCTAGTCATAAAGACGTTGTTTTTTTCAACTGCCTGTATCAACGCTTCGGAATTTTCATTTTGCACAGAAATGAATGAACACAGTATTTACTAGCAGCAAGTAGCTGATTGACGACTGAAATTTTATTGCAGCAGGAAGTGCACTGTCGGCGCCTTCTTTTGATGCGTCGTTAACAATAGCGAGACTCCGCAACGTCCCCGCTCAAGCGCGACTCACGCATACTACAGTAAATAAAATATGTTGTCATCAAAAAGATGCCTAAAAAACGACCGCTTGACGATTCGGCATCCACTGCTTGACGATTCGGCATCCACTTTCTTTGAGTCCTATTGGGAAGGCCACGCATTGCCAATATGTCTGCTCTTCTTCTCATCAGTAGCTAGATCTAGATCAAGTAAAACAATCGTTCAGGTCAATGTTCAACGGTCATGTCATGACATGCAACAAGTTGTCAAGTTAACAGTCATGTGGCTCTATATCATCAAACACATCGCTAGGATAACATTTAACTGGTATGCGCCTATATGACATCCAACACGTCGCTAGGCTAACATTTAACTGGTATGCGCTTATATGACATCCACCACTTCGCTAGGCCAACATCTAACGGTCATGGGCTCTATTACATCAACCACGTCGCTTGGCCAACATCTAAGAATCGTGTGGCTCTATGACATCCAACACATCGCTAGGCCAACATCTAACGGTCATGTGGCTCTATGACATCCAACACATCGCTAGGCCAACATCTAACGGTCATGTGGCTCTATGACGTCAAACATGTCGCTAGGTTAACATTTAACGGTCATATGGCTCTATGACGTCCAACATGTCGCTAGGTTAACATTTAACGGTCATGTGGCTTTATGACGTCAAACATGTCGCTAGGCTAACATTTAACGTGCATGTGGCTCTATGACGTCAAACATGTCGCTAGGCTAACATCTAACGATCGTGTGGCTCTATGACGTCCAACACGTCGCTAGGATAACATTTAACGGTCATGTGGCTCTATGACGTCCAACACGTCACTAGGATAACATGTAATGGTCATGTGGCTCTATGACGTCCAACACATCGCTAGGATAACATTTGACGGGCATGTGGCTCTATGACATCGAACATGTCGCTAGGCCAACATTTAACGGTCATGTGGGTCTATGACGTCAAACACGTCGCTAGGCTAATATTTAACGGTCATGTGGCTCCATGACGTCAAACACGTTGCTAGGATAACATCTAACGGGCATGTGGCTCTATGACATCCAACACGTCGCTAGAATAACATTTAACGGTCATGTGGCTCTATGACATCCAACACGTCGCTAGGATAACATGTAATGGTCATGTGGCCCTATGACATCCAACACGTCGCTAGGATAACATTTAACGGTTATGTGGCTCTATGACATCGAACACGTCGCTAGGATAACATTTAACGGTTATGTGGCTCTATGACATCCAACACATCGATAGGCCAACATCTAACGGTCGTGTAACTCTATGACATCCAACACATCGATAGGCCAACATCTGACGGTCGTGTAACTCTATGACATCCAACACATCGATAGGCCAACAACTAACGGTCGTGTAACTCTATGACATCCAACACATCGCTAGGCCAACATCTAACGGTAGTGTGGCTCTATGACATCCAACACATCACTAGGCCAACAATTAACGGTCGTGTGGCTCTATGACATCCAACACATCGCTAGGCCAACAATTAACGGTCGTATGGCTCTATGACGTCCAACACATCGCTAGGCCAACAACTAACGGTCGTGTGGCTCTATGACATCCAACACATCGATAGGCCAACATCTAACGGTCGTATGGTTCTATGACATC
>JAXRKP010001128.1:105000-107500 GCA_037039925.1 Doris montereyensis | reverse complement strand
GCAAATAAGTAATGAAATAAGTGAGTAAGGAAGTTAGTAAGTGAGTAAGTTAAATAGTAAGTAAATAAATAAATATGTGAGTAAGTAAGTAAGTAAGTAAGTAAGTAAGTAAGTAAGCAAGAAAGTATGTAAATAAGTAAGTAAATAATTCAGGTAGTAAGTAAGTTAGTAAGCAAGTTAGTAAGTACGTAAGTTAGTAAGTAAGATAGTAAGTAAGTCAGTAAGTAAGTAGTAAGTAAGTAAGTAAGCAAATCAGTTATTAAGTACGTCACTAAGTTAGTAAGTAAGATAGTAAGTAAGTAAGTATTTAAGTAGGTTAGTAAATAAGTAAGTAAGTCAAAGTAAGCTAGTTAGTAAGTAAGGGGAAGCAAGTTAACAAGTAAGTAATTTAGTAAGCAAGTAAGTTAGTAACTAGGTAAGTAAGTTTGCAAGTAAGTAGTAAGTAAATAAGTAAGCTAGTTAGCAAGTAAGTAAGTTAGTAAGCAAGTAAGTTAGTAAATAGGTAGGTAAATTAGTAAGTAAGTAAGCTAGTTAGTAAGTAATTAAGCTAGTTAGTAAGTAATTAAGCTAGTTAGTAAGTAATTAAGCTAGTTAGTAAGTAATTATGCTAGTTAGTAAGTAATTAAGCTAGTTAGTAAGTAGTTAGTAAGCTAGTTAGTAAGTAATTAAGCTAGTTACTAAGTAATTAAGGTAGTTAGTAAGTAAGTAAGCTAGTTAGTAAATAATTAAGCTAGTTAGTAAGTAAGATAGTTAGTAAGTAAGTAGGCTAGTTAGTAATAATTAAGCTAATTAGTAAGTAATTAAGCTAGTTAGTAAGTAATTAAGCTAGTTAGTCAGTAATTAAGCTAGTTAGTCAGTAATTAAAGCTAGTTAGTAAGTAATTAAGCTAGTTAGTAAGTAATTAAGCTAATTAATAAGTAATTAAGCTAGTTAGTAAGTACGATAGTTAGTAAGTAAGTAAGTAGGCTAGTTAGTAAGTAATTAAGCTAGTTAATAAGTAATTAAGCTGGTTAGTAAGTAAGAAGTTAGTAAGTAAGTAAGTAAGTAAGTAAGTAAGTAAGCTAGTTAGTAAGTAATTAAGCTAAGTAAGTAAGTAATTAAGCTAATTAATAAGTAATTAAGCTAGTTAGTAAGTAAGTAAGATAGTTAAGTAAGTTAGTAAATAGTTAGTAAGTAATTAGCTAGTTAGTAAGTAATTAAGCTAGTTAATAAGTAATGAAGCTAGTTAGTAAGTAAGTAAGTTAGTAAGCAAGTAAGTTAGTAAAGTAAGTTAGTAAGTATGTAAGCTAGTTAGTAAGTAATTAAACTAGTTAGTAAGTAATAAAGCTAGTTAGTAAGTAAGTAAGGCTAGTTAGTAAGTAATTAAGCTAGTTAGTAAGTAATTAAGCTAGTAAGTTAGTAAGTTAGTTAACTAAGCAAGTAAGCTAGTTAGTAAGTAAGTAGTTAGTAAGTAAGTAAGCTAGTTAGTGTAAGTAAGCTAGTTAGTAAGTAATTAAGGTAGTTAGTAAGTAAGTAAGCTAGTTAGTAAGTAATTAAGCTAGTTAGTAAGTAAGAAGCTAGTTAGTAAGTAAGTAAGCTAGTTAGTAAGTAATTAAGTAATTACTAAGTAATTAAGTTAGTAGTTAGTAAGTAAGTTAAGCTAGTTAATAAGTAATTAAGCTAGTTAGTTAGTAAGTAAGATAGTTAGTAAGTAATTAAGCTAGTTAGTAAGTAATTAAGCTAATTAGTAAGTAATTAATCTAGTTAGTAAGTAAGATAAGTAAGTAAGTAAGCTAGTTAGTAAGTAATTAAGCTAGTTAGTAAGTAATTAAGCTAAGTAAAATAAGATAGTTAGTAAGTAAGTAAGCTAGTTAGTAAGTAAGTAAGAGGTAGTAAGTAATTAAGCTAATTAGTAAGTAATTAATTAGTTAATAAGTAAGTAAGTAAGTAAGTAAGATAGGCTAGTTAGTAATAAGCTAGTTAGTAAGTAATTAAGCTAGTTATAAGGTAAGTAAATAAGTAAGCAAGTTAGTAGTAAGTTAAGCTAGTTAGTAAGTAAGCTAAGTTAGTAAGTAATTAATAAGTTAGTAAGTAATTAAGTAAGTTAGTAAGTAAGTAAGTAAGCAGTAAGTAATTAAGCTAGTTAGTAAATAAGTAAGTAAGTTAGTAAGTAAGTAAGTAAGTGAGTAAGTAAGTAAGTAAGTAGTAAGTATGTTAGTAAGTGAGTAAGTATGTAATTAAGTTAGTTAGTAAGTAAGTAAGTTAGTAAGTAAGTAAGTAAGTTAGTTAGTAAGTAAGTAAGTAAGTAAAGTAAGTAAGTAGTAAGTATGTAAGTAAGTGAGTAAGTAAATAAGTAAGTGAGTAAGTATAAGTAAGTAAGCTAGTAAGTAAATAAGTAGTAAGTATGTAAGTAAGTAAATAAGTAAGTAAGTAAGTAAGCTAGTAGTATGTAAGTAAGTAGTAAGTAAGTAAGTAAGTAAGTATGTAAATAAGTAAGTAAGTATAAAGTAAGTAAGTAAGT
>JAXRKP010001128.1:77500-100000 GCA_037039925.1 Doris montereyensis | reverse complement strand
CTTTCACACAATATCATCAAGCTGTGTTTGTGATGTACATGCACTTTGAATTAAACCAAAGAAAATGTATTTCAATATGTGTTTTACAAATTTATACAGACTACAACAATACATCAATGTTCATCATAGAACCCTTCAATACATCCAATGTTCATCATAGAACCCTTCATAGCAGTAACATCTATGTTCATCATAGAACCCTTCATAGCAGTAACATCTATGTTCATCATAGAACCTTCATCTAGCAGTAACATAACATCTATGTTCATCATAGAACCCTTCATAGCAGTAACATCTATGTTCATCATAGAACCCTTCATAGCAGTAACCCTTCATCTAACATCTATGTTCATCATAGAACCCTTCATAGCAACATCTTCCCTTCATAACTTAGTTCAACATCTATGTTCATCATAGAACCCTTCATAGCAGTAACATCTATGTTCATCATAGAACCCTTCATAGCAGTAACATCTATGTTCATCATAGAACCCTTCATAGCAGTAACATCTATGTTCATCATTGAACCCTTCATAGCAGTAACATCTATGTTCATCATAGAACCCTTCATAGCAGTAACAGTAACATCAGTATCTATGTTCATCATAGAACCCTTCATAGCAGAACCCTTCAAACAGTCTATGTTCATCATAGAACCCTTCATAACAGTAACATCTATGTAACATCTATGTTCATCATAGAACCCTTCATAGCAGTAACATCTATGTTCATCATAGAACCCTTCATAACAGTAACATCTATGTTCATCATAGAACCCTTCATAGCAGTAACATCTATGTTCATCATAGAACCCTTCATAGCAGTAACATCTATGTTCATCATTGAACCCTTCATAACAGTAACAATCCCTTAAATATAATAATGCACTCATCATATTTCCCTATAACCAACACACAAAGGAACTAAAGTGGAGTCAAGTCAAAAGTGTGTAGATATTCCTCGTTTGTTGTCTGGTGAAAAGTTTTACCCTAAACGTCATGTGTTTGTTTTGTTTTCTTTGGTGGAGTTGTCATTCATCGAAAGCATGTGAAAGGTCAATTATTGTCTTTTTTGTTTTTGTTTAAATTTATGTTCTCAACCCACTTGTCAGTTAAAGATAAGAAGTTTTTTAAATTTTATCAGGCAATTTTTCTCATCTTTAATAAGTCATATAGATTTTTACATGTACAAACTTATGTTATGTGATGAGAAATATCATTTAAAACAGGCATGCTGAATTCTCATGAGAATCGTATTCATTCTTCACATAATAATTTCATCCTATAGGGTATTATTTTGCTACACAAGAGTGCATATCTAACCAATATAAATAATATACAAGCTTACATAGAAACATGTTTAAGTTGCAAGCATTTTCATGATTAAGATTTCACAATACAAACGCATATTACTTTACTTTGAAACTAAATTACCAAACTGCGCGTAACATGAGCATACACAGGTATTGAAGACAACATCGATCACAACGATCTTAATTTTTTTAATTTTCTTTAAGTAATTGAAGAGAGGAAACAATGTTTATCCTCATAGTTATAATTAACACCTATAATTGTACAATGGACTCCCCATACAATAGCAAGAAAGCCAGTGAAAAATAATGAGTATCACTCCTGAACAAGGGACAATGACTCTATATCAAGGCAAATGTTAGTCTCCCAATCAAAAGGTCATGGGTTCGTGCCGAAACAGGTGAACAATTTTCTTGAATTTTATCAAGTAAACCACCCCAACCACAATAGTCTAGATAGGTGGATTGACACCTAGTCAATGACAGACGGGTGGATTGACACAAATGACAGACGGGTGGATTGACACCTAGTCCAATGACAGACGGGTGGATTGACACCTAGTCCAATGACAGACGGGTGGATTGACACCTCCAATGACAGACGGGTGGATTGACACCTAGTTCAATGACAGACGGGTGGATTGACACCTAGTCCAATGACAGACGGGTGGATTGACACCTAGTCCAATGACAGACGGGTGGATTGACACCTAGTCCAATGACAGACGGATGATAAAAAGACTCCGTATGTAGCTCACAATCTGAACATGTTCAGGTGGATTGACACCTAGTCCAATGACTGTTACTGATAGATTTGTAAAACTGTTCCTGTATGTTTTGCTCACAGCACTCTGAATTATGTTCAAGATCCCTTGCTTAACTGTTCAGATTTAATTAACTGTTACTGTATAGTTTTGTAATTAACTGTTACTGTATAGTTTGTAATTAACTGTTACTGTATATTTCATAATTAACTGTTACTGTATAATTTTGTAATTAACTGTTACTGTATAGTTTTGTAATTAACTGTTACTGTATAGTTTTGTAATTAACTGTTACTGTAATTAGTTTTGTAATTAACTGTTACTGTATAGTTTTTGTAATGTTGTTCTGTTCTTCTCATCGTTTATCAAGCAGATAAAAGGACATTGCACTGATTAATACAGGTTTTAAAAATGAAACAAAATTTATTCAGGAGGTCCAAACAATAACCACTCATGACATTCTTTAAAATAGTGATGGTTAATATAAAATATTCTTCTTAAATAGGAACACAGGAGAGAGAGAGAGAGAGAGAGAGAGAGAGAGAGAGAGAGAGAGAGAGAGAGAGAGAGAGAGAGAGAGAGAGAGAGAGAGAGAGAGAGAGAGAGAGAGAGAGAGGAGAGAGAGAGAGAGAGAGAGAGAGAGAGAGAGAGAGAGAGAGAGAGAGAGAGAGAGAAGAGAAAGAGAGTAAAATAAAATTTGTGTCAACTCATTAGAATAGCTTCTCCTCTATCTCCCCTTCATAACAGTAACATCTATGTTCATTATAGAACCCTTCATAGCAGTAACATCTATGTTCATCATATAACCCTTCATAGCAGTAACATCTATATTTCATCATAGAACCCTTCATAGCAACATCTATGTTCATCATAGAACCCTTCATAGCAGTAACATCTATGTTCATCATAGAACCCTTCATAACAGTAACATCTATGTTCATCGGGATGTAGAAATTTAAATATTGGAGTTGCATGAAATGGGGGATATAGGTTGAATAACCTTTGAGCACACTAATCAACATAAATCTAATAGCGTAAATTATAAAGGTAAAGGTAAACATACATCAATAGTCCGTATCCCTACACACTACCAGGCTCACTGTGCCGACTGTACATCATTTATCCCTCCAGCATGCCATTTCATTCAAAGTCCTTCTCTACTCCCAGAGGAGCATACAGTACAACAGCCTGTTGGGTGCTTCATGATACTGTAATAAAGTCTTTCTCTACTCCCAGGGAGCATACAGTACAACAGCCTGTTAGGTGCTTGTGATACTGTAATAAAGTCTTTCTCTACTCCCAGAGCATACAGTACAACAGCCTGTTAGGTGCTTCATGATACTGTAATAAAGCTTTCTCTACTCCCAGAGCATACAGTACAGCAGCCTGTTAGGTGCTTCATGATCTGTAATAAAGTCTTTCTCCTCCAGGGGAGCATACAGTACAGCAGCCTGTTAGGTGCTTCATGATACTGTAATACCCTCCCAAGCATCAGTCTCAGCCTGTTAGGTGCTTCATGATACTGTAATAAGAAGTCTTTCTCTAGTCCCAGGTGAGGAAAGCAGAGTGAAATACTTTTTCTCTAACTCTTATTCACACCTGAGTCCGTCAACTCCTTCCTCCCGTCAACTCTCTCACTCCGTCAACTCTCTCACTCCCGTTGCATTAAAGCCTAGTAGGGATTCTACAACTACACATATGGATACAGAATTGCGCAAAACATTTTGTGAGAAACACTTATAATACACAGCCTGTACGGGCTACCTCATAGCTAGGAGTCATAATAGTAATAGATTAATTTGTTTACAGTTTGTATGTATTTACACGTTTATACTTGAAACACTCTGTGTTTGAATGAATTTCTTTGTCTTTATTGTTTAAAGTATTTGCAGGTCATATAAATGTATTTAGGAGCATGATTCCACTAAACACTGTTCTTTCAGGAGAGTTCAATCATTCAGAAAAATCCACTTGAATTCTCACGAAATTAACTTTCACAGAATCCATTTACTGTTAGTTTGTTATGATCGAAAGTCTGATATATTAAATGTGTGTTTGTGTTTGATTGCGTTTACTTACTTCTCTCCCCGCCCCCACCCCATCCTATTCTTTTCCCTATCATGTCCTTTCAGCACACTCAGTATAAAATATTTGATTCCAGAGACCAAGACATTAAGTTTTGCATCATAGGCTCCAGTATGATCAAAGGCAAAATCAATATAAAAGAAATAACTGGTACAATAGGGTTGTACTATTCCGCCCTGAAGAGAATAATTTTGCCCAGCCTCTTATCTAGTCTTGGAAAAAACATTGTCAGAAACATCCCATAACTCTCACACACAGATCTGATAACTTTAAATGACTGGGCTATGATGCCCACTTCTCATCACTCAACTGAGACTAACAAACAGTGGCTAGTGGGGTTGAACTTCCCACATTGAGGAAATGGCTGAAGAATTGAACTGCAGGGGACCCCAGACTGACCCCGCCAGCTGATGTAAGCGACCTTGTCTTTTGTTCCAATGGTTTCTGGAGCTGCAACGACCCATTATAGGAATAAAGAAGAAAAGGAGAAGACATAATTTACAGTCTATTTCAATGTATGTGTATATGCAAAGTTAATTCTGAACACAATTTCCTGCATGTTTCGGTAGGTAAGATGTTATATCAAAGCCATTTTTGTTGCTATAAATAAGTCTGTCTCACAACACCCATAAATGTCTCACAGCTTCTCGTCCATAATCAGCAAAACAGAGGTTGAAATAGTACCACCCTACCCTAGCTACAACCTCAATAATGCATCTTCATGGGTGTGAAAAGATTTGTTTCATTCTTGTAAACATTTTCTAATAAAAAACATGGCGTCACATGATATATTATATATATATATAAAATTAATTATAAAGATAAGCAATGATACAAGGTTGAAAGGTGACAAGATGAAGTGATTTTTCATGCAATGTTTTTAGGATGTTTATGGTATGATACAGATATTTTGGTAAATAATGGAATGTTTCTCTCAACAAATGCTATCTCCAGCCACATTGCCTATGTAGTCACCAGCATTTTCATGTCTTTAAATGTTCATGGTATGGTTCATAGATTTTGGTAACAATGGAATGTTTCTTCAACAAATGCTCTCTCCAGCTGTATTGCCGATGGTACTAGTATTTTCTCATGTTCTTTAAATGTTCATGGTATGATTCATAGATTTTGGTAACAATGGAATGTTTTCTCAACAAATGCTTCTCCAGCTGTATTGCCGATGTAGCCATAACGTTTTCTTTCATCTGGAAGTTCATGATCCAGCCAACATATGACATGAGTAGGTCATCAATGTTATGGCCCTAGAAAAAGATTTGGAAGAAACAGAAAGAAAACACCTTATCAATATTATGACCCTAGAGAAAGATTTGGAATATACAGAAAACCCACCTTAAGTACTGTAGAAAAAATACCAATAATTAAAAAAAAGAAAGAAGATATCTATTGATGATTTGCTTAGGACACAATTTTATTCTACAATTTTCTTTGACTAACTCTTTCTCTCTCCCTCTCCCTCACCTCCCTCTCCCTCTCCCTCCCTCTCCTCCCTCTCCCTCTCCCTCTCTTCTCCCTCTCTCTTTCCCTCCTCCTCCCTCCCTCCCTCTCTCTCTCTCTCTCTCTCTCTCTCTCTCTCTCTCTCTGCTCTTCTCTCCCTCTCCCTCCTTCTTCTCCCTCTCCCTCCTTCTTTCCCTCTCTGTCTCTCTTCTCCTCCTCTTTTCCTTTCTCTCTCACTCCCCCTCCCTCCCTCCGTCGCCCCTCCTCCTCCCTCCCTCCGTCGCTCCCTCCCCTCTCTCTCTCTCTCTCTCTCTCTCTCCTCTCTCTCTCTCTCTCTCTCTCTCTCTCTCTCTCTCTCTCTCTCTCTCTCTCTCTCTCTCTCTCTCTCTCTCTCTCTTTCTCTCTCTTTCTTGTCTTTCTTTCGCTTACCTTTCCTCATGAGGGAATCTTGTCTTACAGTTCTTCTTTGTAGTATACCATACACTATAATTATAATACTTATAAGCATATATACATTTAATTTTTCTGGACATTTTAGTCGTCCTTTACCCACCAACATGTGTTCTGTCATTTATGATTGTGAATAAATACGAAATCATAACACTGCAATATCAATGGAATGTTTAAAAATGATCTTTGGATAAAATTTGAAAATAAAACAACATTAACGAATTTGGAGATGAACCCCCCCCCCCCCCCCCCCCGAAGACTATTTGGAGATAATCTACTGTGAGTGATTCTAGAATAAGCCCCACCTCCTGATTTTTAAAACACTGCTGACAAGATTTTGATTTGATTTGATTTGATTTACCCACATCCACAACTAAGATGATCTCAGGGTTGTTGCTAGGATTTTGAATTTCGTCCGGACTGCCCTGCAAACAGCCAAGGGATCTTTAACGTGCACAGAGTGTTGTGATCTACACATGGGAACTGTTTTTTAACCTCCGTCTCTGATCAGACTAGGTGTCGATCCACCTATTTGGAAACGGTGGTGGGGGGGGGGGGGCAGGGAATGTTTAAGCGTTGGCGGGGCTCAAATCCACGACCTTTTGGTTGAGAGGCCGACACCTTGCCTCTGAATTACCGAGTCCCCCTTGCTGACTAGAAGAACTTAAAATTTCACCTGGACAATATGAACAAAAGCATGTTTCATGGTCCCCCAATCATTGCATCTAAACTTACCACTTTAGTTTCAACCAGAAACTTAGAAGTGCCGTTTCCATCAGTAAAAATGAATGTGAATGACACTTGATCGAAAGCCCAGTTTGGAACACAGTAGAACTCGTAAGATTTCAAAATAACCTGTCAAGAATTGCAGAGAGACTTGATTATTTTAGATAAGAGATAAAAAAAACAACTCATTCGAAGATAGTCTGAATGAAAAGTTTTCAAAAAACAAAAAGACTGTCTATAAAAAGAGTCATGATAGCTGTTTGAAAGCGCTTGTCACCAAAACAAATGTAAAGGGAGAAAAGTTACAAAGTTCATAGCACGTTCTTTCTTCATGGTGAAGCGATGAGTGCCAAAGCATAGATTCTAGATCTATAGATCGTGTGTTCGATTCTGTCTGTTGCACAGAGTTTTTATTTCTGTTCATTCCTTTGTATTTATTGTCTCGTCTTTGTACCTGTATTTGGTCTTCATTACTCATTTCAGGTTTTTACTCATCACTAAAAGCGCCGGTAGCTCAGTCGGTAGAGTGACTAACTACTACCACCCAAGAAACCCAAGTTCGATGCCCAGTCTGGGCAAGTTATGCTTATGGCCCTCCTGTTGACCCAGCAGCAAAATGGGTAGCTAAGTTTATTTAGTACATGGAAAGCAAAAGCAAACTCCACATAATGCGGTATGCCTAAATAAATCAGAACTATACTCCTGATTCAACAACACCCAACTCTGAGTATGGGACCTAGCCTATTTTACGTACACACCAATGTTCCTATTAAAGTAAAATGTCACCAGATCACTAGGACTTCTAAAGTGGGAAACATTGGCACAATGCCGCAAGATCACCAGATTGCTAACGACACGCCGCCTTCTTACCACAAAAGTTGCTACACACACAAACATCAATTCTTACCGGAAAAGTTGCTACACACAAACATCAATTCCTACCAGAAAAGTAGCTACATACAAACATCAATTCTTACTGGAAAAGTTGCTACACACAAACATCAATTCTTACCGGAAAAGTTGCTACACACAAACATCAATTCCTACCGGAAAGGTTGCTGCACACAAACATCAATTCCTACCGGAAAGGTTGCTGCACACAAACATCAATTCCTACCGGAAGAGTTGCTACACACAAACATCAATTCTTACCGGAAAAGTTGCTACACAGAAGCATCAATTCCTACCGGAAACGTTGCTACACACAAACATCAATTCCTACCGGAAAAGTTGCTACACCCAAACATCAATTCGTTCCGGAAAAGTTGCTACACAAAAACATCGGAAAAGTTTCTACACACAGACATCAATTCTTACCGGAAAAGTTGCTACACACAAACATCAGTTCGTACCGGAAGAGTTGCTACACACAAACATCAATTCTTACTGGAAAAGTTGCTACACACAAACATCAATTCTTACCGGAAAAGTTGCTACACACAGACATCAATTCTTACCGGAAAAGTTGCTACACACAAACATCAATTCTTACCGGAAAAGTTGCTACACACAAACATCAATTCTTACCGGAAAAGTTGCTACACACAGACATCAATTCTTACCGGAAAAGTTGCTACACACAGACATCAATTCTTCAGCAGCTATACACCGAGAACGAGGTCTAACGAAAGGCACAACCTCCGACGATACCAACCTACGCGTAATATCGACAAATATGCCCTTCCAGAAGGGAGTGAATTTCCAGCTAGCATTACAAACGCTCAGATGACTCAACAATTTAAACGTCTACACGAATTCATTTCAACTTGTAAAACCATCTGCGGGATAGGTCAATAGGCGCTTTGCAGATTAATGAACTAAAACAGAACAGAAAATTAAGCCTAACTACTCAGTCACCGGCACCATGCCTGGTCCTATCAATTGTTTTAAAGTTTCTTACTATTACAGTTACTTGTAGAGCGAAAACTCATGATAAAAATGTACACTTCCTTCTTTCGTAAAGTTGTTAAATCATTTTGATATATAATCTTTTAGATAGTTTGATTTATGTCACTTTGTATCGGTCCTGTACATTGATATCCTGTGACAATTGTTTGTTTTTAAATTCAATCACTAAGGAAGTATTCTTACCTTACTGTCAGCATCAATTATGTGAACACCGCTGAAGTTAATGGCAATCAACAGGCATTTTGGGTAGCCTTGTACGTGTCTTTGCTGGAAAAAAATACATGGCAGACAAAATTGGCTTATAGTTCACACAAGGAAGACATACTAAAATTACAAGATCTTTCTTATCTTATCTTATCTTAGTTATACATCATAATTCATGTCACGTCCCAATGAAAATTTAAAAAATTGAAGTCTATAGTCATCGTCCTGCCATAGTACCACTCTTTTATTCGCATTGCTCACACAATGCTGCTTGTTCTTTCTTCTTTTCTTTCTTTAAAAAAACTAATTGTATTTATGTGCAAATTTCACTGTTTCCCCATTTATTAAGTATAATTTTCATTTATCTAAGCCAAGTCATTCTCAACAGGGTTTCATGATTAAAAAGTGGAACAGGGCCGTTAACGCTAACAATAGGCCTACTCATCTGGATGACATTGTTGCTGCTGAGGAAGACAACAAGTTATCATCAGCCAGAGTAAGATTAAGAATTTAAAAAGGAAATCGTTTGTCCATTTCAATAGCTTTAGAAATCATTCACACTCATGACCTTGATGGGCCATGCATGTTTTTTGAAATAAGACTTATAAATTGAAAGCAACAGTTCATGGGATAACTCATCAATTATACATTTATTTCTTGTATTGGTATGGCCGCAATAATGCACATTTTTATACGAAAAATGTAAGAAATTACATATTTAGAAAGCTATTAATTCATATTGTGGATGGAAGTTGATTAAACGACTTTTGTATCTGTGATAACAATTCACAAAGATTTTCAAACATTTATTTTATATTGTATACATTCATAAAGCACTGGTTTTGTAATGTATTGATTTTAACCGTGAAATTGAGAATGGAAGAGAATGAGAAGTGAAAGAGATAATTCATTGTAATTTACTCTTTCGATTTGAAATGTGACAACACAAATTTCAAACTGAACAAATAAACACGCTTTCTTATCTTATCTTATCTTAGTTATATATCAGATGTTCCCAATGAAAATTTAAAAGGACGGACCTATAGTCATCGTCCTGTCACATGTTCTTTTATTCGATTGCTCACAAAATAGGACGGACTTAGCTTCTTTTGAGATGTTAAAAAAAAGGACAAATTGTATTTATGTATGTAATCAATCCAACTAAGGATTATACTTAGCTCTTATTCTGAGATGTTTCATTTTTACAAATTGTTTACGGAATAATATCTATGAGTTTTTTCACACACAGGATGTAACCAGTGGAGCAATTTCATCCAGATCCTTCCTTGCCTCGTCACGGAATTAGCTTTCAAAGAACATTCTTGTTTATCATCTGTCATGAAAGGAGGAAAGCCCAAAATACAAGGAATTAAAGCTCTAAAAAAAATAAAAAAAAATAAAGGAAAAACTTAGCTCTTATGAGATGTTTCTATCAAAATTAATTAAGTTTCTATCTCTTCATAATTCAGTGCTTTCTTCAGAATTAGCTCTTAACAAATGTTCATTATACACGACATTGGATTTGCCTGCCTGAGATGTTCACACACAGGACGGAATTATGTTAGATGTTCACACACAGGACGGACTAAGCTCTTATGAGATGTTCACATACAGGACGGACTTAGCTCTTATGAGATGTTCACATACAGGACGGACTAAGCTCTTATGAGATGTTCACGCACAGGACGGAATTAGAGATGTTCACATACAGGACGGAATTAGCTCTTATGAGATGTTCACATACAGGACGGAATTAGCTCTTAGTAGGACGAGTTGTAACTTAATTGTAACAAATAAAGAATTTAAAAACAATTCAGTTTCTTATCAAAGAAATATTGCATAGCACTGATGATTTTACAGCCGACAGAAAACAAATTTGAAAGTTCTAAATCAAGGATGGAAAAAAAGGTAAAACAAACAACAAGCACATAAAAATAATTTGAAGGCTATGAACAGACAAAATCTCTAAATATGATAACGAAGAAGAAAAAAAGAAATAAATACAATTCTGCTCTCTCTTTAAATTGCCATTGAGATATCCTTATTTTCACACGTTAGCTCATGGAAACTATGGCGTTTAAGCTACGATGGACATGGAACAGGAATTATTAACAATGCATTTATAGGGCATCACATAGAACAAGGCAAGAGGAACATTGGGTCTACATAATAGAATTGCCATGATGATATAGTAACAATGACTATTGTAGACCCCAATGCTTTAAATCGAGGTAGTGAATCCTTGACATGTAAGCACATTCACACATTTACACTGGTTTCATCTTGAGGAAAAACTGCTTTGCTTTTGAAAATGGTAACCAAAAGAAGAGAAGAAAAACTCAACATAAACAAAGGACAAAAACAACATAAAACAAAACCAAATCAAAACAAGATTGAGACCTGGACAAAAGCATAAAGAAAGAGGATATGATATAGCCCTTTGCTGGCAATATTATCATGTGTCATATTGTAAATAGCATTGCACCGTACCTCAATCGCCTCATCTTCGGGTCTTTCTTTCGCAAAAGAGCTTGGGACGAGTTCAGATGAAATTTCCTCGTCGGAGAGAAAAATGTAACTAAATGGATGCCCATGGAATGAGAAGATGATTACTGATGAAAATCTACAGTTTGAAATGGATGCTTAATGTGGCCTCAGATATAAACTTTAGTCCTTCATGCATTAGATTTATTTGAGGAAATCACAAAGATTGCTCTTCATGTATACATATTATTATCTGATTGAATCATCCAAATATTCAACTTCGTCACTTTTTATTTTTGATTTAATCCTGATTATCCTTGTTGCTGTTGTTCTCATTAATATCATTATTATGATTATTATTATTATTATTATTATTATTATTATTATTATTATTATTATTATTACCATCATCGTCGTCATCATAGTAGCAACAGTAATGATTGTAGTAATAACAGCAATAGTAGTAGTAGCAATAGTAATATTGATGGTGATAATATTGACACTCGATTTTTACAACCCTTGCATAATTTTCTCCAAAATATATGCTGATATGGTATGAAAAATAGTATCGTTCAACTTCAGCAATTTACATCCATGTGATTTTGTTGTTTGCCTTGATTCATAATGTATCAAATATTAAAACGATAAGATCGATAGAAGTCCCTATACCAAATAAGAGAAGAAATATGAGGGAAGAAAACTGACTCAATTCGACTCCTAAACCCTACTATCTGCAGCTGTGCACTATCCCATAATTCATATTCACATTCATCTCTACAACTGGACTGTTTCTATCTAAAATTAATTAAGTTTCTATCTCTTCATAATTCAGTGCTTTTTCTTCAGACATTCAACACAATAACAAACTGTACATTAAACACGCCATTGTTGATTTGCCTGCCTGTCAGATGTTCACATACAGGACAGAATTATTAACTCTTACTTGAAATGGGCCAACTTGTCTGCATCGTTTCCAAATTGGTCAGGAAAATACAGGCTCCAAGTTTAGCCGCCATTCTGGAGTTGACTTGATGGTATCCTTTTCAAAAAGTTGGGCATTTCTGGTTTGGACAACAACAAAAAAGAAGAGAAAAATCCCCAAATTCAATTAATGCTTTTAAATATCTAAACTAACGTTCAAACTTTGATTATCTGGAAAGTTGTAGATAAATTTTAAAAACATAAAAAACTAATTAATAAATAAATGCGTACCTAGGCCTAAGGAAAAGTTGATTGAACCTCAAATATGTTCATGGAAAAGTAACACAAACAAGCTATAGACCGCCAACTTGAAACACTGAATAATGAATTAAGTAGGTAGGCCTACTGTTCAGGCCTACTGTTCAAATGTCATTCATAGGCCTACTGTTCAAATGTCATTCATATAGGCCTACTGTTCAAATGTCATTCATAGGCCTACTGTTCAAATGTCATTCATAGGCCTACTGTTCAAATGTCATTCATAGGCCTACTGTTCTAATGTCATTCATAGGCCTACCAAATATTCATTCCAAATGTCATTCATATGCCTACTCCTGTTCAAATGTCATTCATAGGCCTACTGTTCAAATGTCATTCATAGGCCTACTGTTCTAATGTCATTCATAGGCCTACTGTTCAAATGTCATTCATATGCCTACTGTTCTAATGTCAATAGTCTATTCATTCATGTGCCTACTGTTCTAATGTCATTCATATGCCTACTGTTCTAATGTCATTCATATGCCTACTGTTCTAATGTCATTCATATGCCTACTGTTCCAATGTCATTCCCTACTGTTCAATGTCATTCATAGGCCCACTGTTCAAATGTCATTCATATGCCTACTGTTCTAATGTCATTCATTCACATGCCTACTGTTCTAATGCCATTCATAGGCCTACTGTTCCAATGTCATTCATAGGCATTTCAAATGTCATTATAGGCCTACTGTTCAAATGTCATTCATAGGCATTCAAATGTCATTCATAGGCCTACTGTTTAATGTCATTCATGTTCATAGGTTTACTGCCTTCATAGGCTGTTCAAATGTCATTCATAGGCCTACTGTTCTAATGTCATTCATATGCCTACTGTTCTAATGTCATTCATAGGCCTACTGTTTTAATGTCATTCATATGCCTACTGTTCTAATGTCATTCATATGCCTACTGTTCTAATGTCATTCATAGGCCTACTGTTCTAATGTCATTCATATGCCTACTGTTCAAATGTCATTCATAGGCCTACCGTTCTGTCATTCATAGGCCTACCGTTCAAATGTCATTCATATGCCTACCGTTCTAATGTCATTCATAGGCCTACTGTTCAAATGTCATTCATATGCCTATTGTTCTAATGTCATTCATAGGCCTACTGTTCTAAAGTCATTCATAGGCCTACTGTTCTAATGTCATTCATATGCCTACTGTTCAAATGTCATTCATAGGCCTACTGTTCTAATGTCATTCATATGCCTACTGTTCAAATGTCATTCATAGGCCTACTGTTCTAATGTCATTCATATGCCTACTGTTCAAATGTCCTTCATAGACCTAATGTTCAAATGTCATTCATATGCCTACTGTTCTAATGTCATTCATATGCCTACTGTTCAAATGTCATTCATATGCCTACTGTTCTAATGTTATTCATATGCCTACTATTCTAATGTCATTCATAGGCCTACTGTTCTAATGTAATTCATATGCCTACTGTTCTAATGTCATTCATATGCCTACTGTTCTAATGTCATTCATATGCCTACTGTTCTAATGTCATTCATAGGCCTACTGTTCAAATGTCATTCATAGGCCTACTGTTCAAATGTCATTCATAGGCCTACTGTTCTAATGTCATTCATAGGCCTACTGTTCAAATGTCATTCATAGGCCTACTGTTCTAATGTCATTCATAGGCCTAGTGTTCTAATGTAATTCATATCCCTACTGTTCTAATGTCATTCATAGGCCTACTGTTCTAATGTCATTCATATGCCTACTGTTCAAATGTCATTCATAGGCCTACTGTTCTAATGTCATTCATAGGCCTACTGTTCTAATGTCATTCATAGGCCTACTGTTCTAATGTCATTCATATGCCTAGTGTTCTAATGTCATTCATAGGCCTACTGTTCAAATGTCATTCATTGGCCGACTGTTCTAATGTCATTCATAGGCCTACTGTTCTAATGTCATTCATAGGCCTACTGTTCTAATGACATTCATAGGCCTACTGTTCTAATGTCATTCATAGGCCTACTGTTCTAATGTCATTCATAGGCCTACTGTTCAAATGTCATTCATAGGCCTACTGTTCTAATGTCATTCATAGGCCTACTGTTCTAATGTCATTCATAGGCCTACTGTTCTAATGTCATTCATATGCCTACTGTTCTAATGTCATTCATAGGCCTACTGTTTTGAATGTCATTCATATGCCTACTGTTCTAATGTCATTCATAGGCCTACTGTTCAAATGTCATTCATAGGCCTACTGTTCTAATGTCATTCATATGCCTACTGTTCTAATGTCATTCATATGCCTATTGTTCTAATGACATTCATATGCCTACTGTTCTAATGTCATTCATATGCCTACTGTTCTAATGTCATTCATAGGCCTACTGTTCTAATGACATTCATAGGCCTACTGTTCTAATGTCATTCATATGCCTACTGTTCTAATGTCATTTATATGCCTACTGTTCTAATGTCATTCATAGGCCTACTGTTCTAATGTCATTCATATGCCCACTGTTCTAATGTCATTCATAGGCCTACTGTTCTAATGTCATTCATAGGCCTACTGTTCTAATGTCATTCATATGCCTACTGTTCTAATGTCATTCATAGGCCTACTGTTCTAATGTCATTCATATGCCTACTGTTCTAATGTCATTCATATGCCTACTGTTCAAATGTCATTCATATGCCTACTGTTCTAATGTCATTCATATGCCTACTGTTCTAATGTCATTCATATGCCTACTGTTCTAATGTCATTCATATGCCTACTGTTCAAATGTCATTCATATGCCTACTGTTCAAATGTCATTCATATGCCTACTGTTCTAATGTCATTCATATGCCTACTGTTCAAATTTCATTCATATGCCTACTGTTCTAATGTCATTCATATGCCTACTGTTCTAATGTCATTCATATGCCTACTGTTCAAATGTCATTCATATGCCTACTGTTCTAATGTCATGCATAGGCCTACTGTTCAAATGTCATTCATATGCCTACTGTTCTAATGTCATTCATAGGCCTACTGTTCTAATGTCATTCATAGGCCTACTGTTCTAATGTCATTCATATGCCTACTGTTCTAATGTCATTCATAGGCCTACTGTTCTAATGTTATTCATATGCCTACTGTTCTAATGTCATTCATATGCTTACTGTTCAAATGTCATTCATAGGCCTACTGTTCAAATGTCATTCATAGGCCTACTGTTCAAATGTCATTCATATGCCTACTGTTCAATTGCCATTCATAGGCCTACTGTTCAAATGTCATTCATAGGCCTACTGTTCAAATGTCATTCATATGCCCACTGTTCTAATGTCATTCATAGGCCTACTGTTCAAATGTCATTCATAGGCCTACTGTTCAAATGTCATTCATAGGCCTACTGTTCAAATGTCATTCATATGCCTACTGTTCAAATGTCATTCATATGCCTACTGTTCAAATGTCATTCATATGCCTACTGTTCAAATGTCATTCATAAGCCTACTGCAAATGTCATTCATAGGCCTACTGTTCAAATGTCATTCATATGCCTACTGTTCAAATGTCATTCATAGGCCTACTGTTCTAATGTCATTCATAGGCCTATTGTTCTAATGTCATTCATAGGCCTACTGTTCTAATGTCATTCATATGCCTACTGTTCTAATGTCATTCATATGCCTACTGTTCTAATGTCATTCATAGGCCTACTATTCAAATGTCATTCATAGGCCTATTGTTCTAATGTAATTCATATCCCTACTGTTCTAATGTCATTCATATGCCTACTGTTCTAATGTCATTCATAGGCCTATTTTTCTAATATAATTCATATCCCTACTGTTCTAATGTCATTCATAGGCCTACTGTTCAAATGTCATTCATATGCCTACTGTTCTAATGTCATTCATAGGCCTACTGTTCTAATGTCATTCATAGGCCTACTGTTCTAATGTCATTCATATGCCTACTGTTCTAATGTCATTCATAGGCCTACTGTTCTAATGTTATTCATATGCCTACTGTTCTAATGTCATTCATATGCTTACTGTTCAAATGTCATTCATAGGCCTACTGTTCAAATGTCATTAATAGGCCTACTGTTCAAATGTCATTCATATGCCTACTGTTCAATTGCCATTCATAGGCCTACTGTTCAAATGTCATTCATAGGCCTACTGTTCAAATGTCATTCATATGCCCACTGTTCTAATGTCATTCATAGGCCTACTGTTCAAATGTCATTCATAGGCCTACTGTTCAAATGTCATTCATAGGCCTACTGTTCAAATGTCATTCATATGCCTACTGTTCAAATGTCATTCATATGCCTACTGTTCAAATGTCATTCATATGCCTACTGTTCAAATGTCATTCATAAGCCTACTGCAAATGTCATTCATAGGCCTACTGTTCAAATGTCATTCATATGCCTACTGTTCAAATGTCATTCATAGGCCTACTGTTCTAATGTCATTCATAGGCCTATTGTTCTAATGTCATTCATAGGCCTACTGTTCTAATGTCATTCATATGCCTACTGTTCTAATGTCATTCATATGCCTACTGTTCTAATGTCATTCATAGGCCTACTATTCAAATGTCATTCATAGGCCTATTGTTCTAATGTAATTCATATCCCTACTGTTCTAATGTCATTCATATGCCTACTGTTCTAATGTCATTCATAGGCCTATTGTTCTAATATAATTCATATCCCTACTGTTCTAATGTCATTCATAGGCCTACTGTTCTAATGTCATTTATAGGCCTATTGTTCTAATGTCATTCATAGGCCTACTGTTCTAATGTCATTCATATGCCTACTGTTCTAATGTCATTCATATGCCTACTGTTCTAATGTCATTCATAGGCCTACTGTTCAAATGTCATTCATAGGCCTATTGTTCTAATGTAATTCATATCCCTACTGTTCTAATGTCATTCATATGCCTACTGTTCTAATGGCATTCATATGCCTACTATTCTAATGTCATTCATATGCCTACTGTTCAAATGTCATTCATATGCCTACTGTTCTAATGTCATTCATATGCCTACTGTTCAAATGTCATTCATATGCCTACTGTTCTAATGTCATTCATATGCCTACTGTTCTAATGTCATTCAGGGCCTACTGTTCTAATGTCATTCATAGGCCTACTGTTCTAATGTCATTCATATGCCTACTGTTCTAATGTCATTCATACGCCTACTGTTCAAATGTCATTCATAGGCCTACTGTTCAAATGTCATTCATAGGCCTACTGTTCTAATGTTATTCATAGGCCTACTGTTCTAATGTCATTCATAGGCCTACTGTTCTAATGTCATTCATATGCCTACTGTTCTAATGTCATTCATATGCCTACTGTTCAAATGTCATTCATATGCCTACTGTTCAAATGTCATTCATATGCCTACTGTTCTAATGTTATTCATATGCCTACTGTTCTAATGTCATTCATAGGCCTACTGTTCTAATGTCATTCATATGCCTATTGTTCTAATGTCATTCATAGGCCTACTGTTCTAAAGTCATTCATAGGCCTACTGTTCTAATGTCATTCATATGCCTACTGTTCAAATGTCATTCATAGGCCTACTGTTCAAATGTCATTCATAGGCCTACTGTTCAAATGTCATCTAGGCCTACTGTTCAAATGTCATTCATAGGCCTACTGTTCTAATGTCATTCATGTGCCTACTGTTCTAATGTCATTCATAGGCCTACTGTTCTAATGTCATTCATGTGCCTACTGTCTTAATGTCATTCATAGGCCTACTTATTCTAATGCTTTTTCATCTATATGCCTACTGTTCAAATGTCATTCATATGCCTACTGTTCAAATGTCATTCATAGGCCTACTGTTCAAATGTCATTCATAGGCCTACTGTTCAAATGTCATTCATGTGCCTACTGTTCAAATGTCATTCATAGGCCTACTGTTCAAATGTCATTCACATGCCTACTTGTTCAAATGTCATTCATAGGCTACTGTTCTAATGTCATTCAATGCCTACTGTTCAAATGTCATTCATAGGCCTACTGTTCAAATGTCATGTCAATGTCATAGGCCTACTGTTCAAATGTCATTCATAGGCCTACTGTTCTAATGTCATTCATAGGCCTACTGTTCAAATGTCATTCATAGGCCTACTGTTCTAATGTCATTCATAGGCCTACTGTTCTAATGTCATTCATAGGCCTACTGTTCTAATGTCATTCATAGGCCTACTGTTCTAAATGTCATTCATATGCCTACTAATGTCATTCATATGCCTACTGTTCAAAATGTCATTCATAGGCCTACTGTTTTAATGTCATTCATATGCCTACTGTTCTAATGTCATGTCAAATGTCATAGGCCTACTGTTCAAATGTCATTCATAGGCCTACTGTTCTAATGTCATTCATATGCCTACTGTTCAAATGTCATTCATAGCCTACTGTCAAATGTCATTCATATGCCTTCTAATGTCATTCATAGGCCTACTGTTCAAATGTCATTCATATGCCTACCGTTCTAATGTCATTCATAGGCCTACCGTTCTAATGTCATTCATAGGCCTACACGTTCAAATGTCATTCATATGCCTACCGTTCTAATGTCATTCATAGGCCTACCGTTCTAATGTCATTCATAGGCCTACTGTTCAAATGTCATTCATAGGCTAGTTTGTTCTAATGTCATTCATAGGCCTACCGTTCAAATGTCATTCATAGGCCTATGTCATTCATAGGCCTACTGTTCTAATGATATGCCTACTGTTCTAATGTCATCATTGATATGCCTACTGTTCAAATGTCATTCATATGCCTACTGTTCAAATGTCATTCATAGGCCTACTGTTCTAATGTCATTCAGGGCCTACCGTTCTAATGTCATTACTCATAAACGTTTTTCTTTATTATAGAGGTTTATCATTACACCAAATTACATGTTACATTTTAAGATAGGGTACAATTCACAACAGCCTTTGTTTGTTGGAGGACCAAAATAAAACAACATATGGGTTGAAGTTGAAGATAAACACAAGAGGCGAGGGCATGTTGAACGAGATGAATAATGGCATGAAACAATATTGAAGCCTCTTAGAAACAAGGACGAGACAAATACAAGGAAAAAAATCATAAGAATAAAACAGAAACAAAAAGTTGAAATTTGGAATTTCTCTCAAAGTGATTAACATTGAGACAAATTCCAAATTTCAACTTTTGTTTTTCTTTTTTTAATCTTATGATTTTATTCTCCAGTCTTCATTAATTATAGATTATATAGAATTCAGGGGGGGGATAAAAATTGGGTAAAGCTTTTTATACTTGTGAAAAATGAAAACGTTGTCAGCCACAAGATCTTTTCCTGGCGTCCCGTTGACCCAAATCTTTTCAGTATGACCAGCAGGGGGAGAGGCTGTGAACTGTTTGAGCCTGTGAAGAAATCAAAGTTTGGAATACAAAAATCTCTACAAAATATAAAAATAATAAATAAACAATGAACACAATTATTGTGGAGCATGACTGATGCTTATATTCATTTGAACAATTAAAGATTGCTTGAATATTTAATCTTTATACTAAAATAAACAATCCCTATTTTGTTGTTGTTGTTGTTGTTGTTGTTGTCATGAACACACACAGAGTTAAATAGAAGCAAATTTTCAAATCTATAAAAATCTTAGAGGGAGTTCAAAACAGCAGTTAATCAGAAATCAGCTGTAGTTATATACTATGGTGCAAATGAGTAGAATATATGACAGTTTCATTCTCTGTTTACAACACACATGTAAAAGAACTTTCCAAATTAACATATAAGTCAGTTGGTAACCCATTTGTTGCTTTGTGATTTCAAATTCTTCTTGTGATATCTTTGTCGTGTCTATGCTCCACGATTAACTATACCTTTGCTTTATGAAACAATTTGAATAAAGGCAGCATAGTGATATAAATCTACAAACCATTATGTCTTTTCATTCCTCTGAACCAAAATTTGGTGGCATGAGTGATGCTGTCAAAGTAATAGGCTTTTTCTTGAAGACAATAAACTGTAATGGAAAAGAAGGAAAGGAAACCAATGACAGAAAAGATGCCTTCAAGACGGATTCACCGAAACCAATCTTATCCCTACAATAAATAACTTCATGGATGAAAACAATGTAATGTAAAACAATTAATTACATGTAATACCAACAACAACTGACCTTTATCTGCATTTGTCAAAAATAAACCGTATTCCTCATGAGATTTGAGATGAAGACGCGTAGCAATCTCTTTCTTGATTTCGTGGACTCTGGAAAAACTTGTCACTTCAATGGTCTGGTGAGAATGGAAATCAAACATTAAAAATCTAGCACAGATAGTTAAAAACCATGAAAAGGAAAACAAAGTAAGTGATGTGAATCTAAGCTGAGCAAGGAACTGTAAGGATTTCGGATGATCTATATATAATTCTAATTTGCTCATGCCTTGTGCATCAAAACCATATTTTGCCGATGAGTTCTACATAATCCCAACATTGTTTTCATTTGAGGAACTTTTCTACCAAAGCAAAGTTTAATTAATGGAAAAGGCCATTGTTTCCCTGTCTTTGAGTGGAATTTTCATTCACCTAAGATGCCATTTTGAACCGGTTTCATAATTTAAAAAGTTGGAATGGTATCATTCAAGCTTATCCACATATCCTCCGTATCGAGTTCTAACTTGCTTTAATAATCGTACCGGACATCAACCAGGTATCAAATACTTGTATCAAATTAAATACCAAGAATTAAGCTGATGTCGGTTTGCTTAAAAATGGAGAATTCTCATGTATATTAGTTCCTTTGTAACCAAATTGCTTTTGCTTTGAAACTGTTGTGGCGTCAGTAGCCTTGTGGTTAGTTTGCTGGACTTGGGATGATGAGGTTTTAAGTTCGAATGCTAGCAAAGCTAGGCACAACATTGCGTTGAAAGACACTTAATTAACACATATTTTCCCATTCACTTTAGGTGCAAATGGGTTGGCTATCAGAAACGGTTTGGGACTAAAAACCTGCAACAGATTAGCATCCTGTCTAGGAGGTGATTATTATCACCTGTTTCGTTTCATGCTATAGAAACAAGGATAAACTCCAGGTCTATGGGCAGTAAGGGCCTTGAAAGAACGATACTGAAACCAACAGGTCAGCTCTTAAATACGATGTTTGGCCATTTGCTGGTAAACAAAGCACAAAGAGAGAAAGTAGAGCAAGATTTCTAAACAGCAAAAACTAGAAATTGTACAACCCTTCCTTCCTTCAAACAATCGCTTATAACAGAGTTGTTCCGTTCCACTTTCGACTCACATATTTAACTTCTTGGCCTTTTCTGAAACCCATGTTTGATGTCTTTTAACACCATGTATGTTATATACAATTATTTTTTATTCTTTAGATTTGATACTTTTTTTAACTATAGACTTTATAATTATATAAACTTTTAAAACTGTTGGATCCTGTAAGTTGTGTGTGTGTTTCTGTGCGTGTGTGTGTGTGTGTGTGTGTGTGTGTGTGTGTGTGTGGGGGAAATTTTGTGATTAGCACATATCGCCATTTAGGTAATGTTAATTTTAATTGTAACATTCTTCATGTATGCAGATTTTATAGTAATTGTAGATATTGATTACATTATGTAAGATATTATTAAGCTATTTTATAATATATGTCTAAGATTTTGTAAAACACAACTGAGCATGGCCTTCATGGAATATATAAATATTGCATAACATTTATTATCATTATTATTATGATTATTATATCACCATTACCTGCGCTGTTTGATTCGGGAAAGCAATCTGCACTCTGACATTCGGTTGTTTGTTGAATAACCATCTGGTGTTCTAGGAAGTGGGAAGAATACAATCTGGATACATCTAGC
>JAXRKP010001128.1:55000-72500 GCA_037039925.1 Doris montereyensis | reverse complement strand
TTTATATCTTCTTCCCACTTTCTCCGAGGTCTGCCTTTTGGTCTTTTACCTTGAGTTTTAGCACTGTATACTGATTTAGCTATTCTATTGTCATTTATTCTGTTTACATGCCCAAACCATCTCAATTGATTTGTTTCTATCTTAGTTTTTATGCCATCTGCTTTGGTTTGATCTCTTATTGTTGTGTTTCTAATTTTGTCTCTTTTAGTTTTCCCTACTACTCTTTTTAGATATTTCATTTCAGGTGCCTGTACTCTACTGTATTCCCTACTGTCTAAGGTCCAGGTTTCACTGCCATAGAGGAGAGTAGGACAATAAACTGTGTTGTATACTGCCATTTTGGTTTTTGTTGACAATTCTTGTTTACCTACAAATGCCTTTCCTAGATGGTTATATATTGCACTTGCCTTTTGGATTCTCTGGCTGATTTCTTCTCTTAGTTTTCTCTCTGAGTTAATCATTACTCCTAGGTAATTGTAGCTTTGAACTTGTTCTAAATTCTCCCTGCCCAATTTAAGATTTTGTGTTTTAGCTTCCCTAGTTACTAGCATTGTTTTGGTTTTCTTTGCATTTACTCTCATTCCTCTTTTATTTAATTCATTATTCATCATGTTGATATTCGACTGAAGGTCACTTTCTGATTTTCCAAACAGAACTAAATCATCAGCAAATGAAAGCATTGATACATTTACTAGTTTGAGCTTCCACATACCTACATTCATTTTCTTCATTTTTGAGGATGCCTTTGCGATTGAATCCATAAATGTGATAAACAAAAGAGGACTTAGGATACAACCCTGTCTTACTCCTATATCTACATCAAATTCTTCAGATACATTTCCAGCTACTCTCACTGCACATGTTGGTTTATTGTAAAAACTTTTAATGGCTTCTATTAAATTTGCTCTACGTTGTGTTCTTTTTAAGGAATGCCATAGTTCGTCCCTCCTCACAGTGTCAAATGCCTTTTCTAAGTCAATAAAACACAGGTGCAAGTCAATATTTCTCTCAAGGAATTTTTCTATTATTTGTCTAATTGTAAATATGTGGTCTTGTACACTTCTTCCTGGTCTAAATCCACTCTGGTGTTCTTCAATCTGATCCTCTACTCTTTTCCTTAGTCTCATTCCCAGAATCCTGGCATACACTTTTCCTGGTACGCTAGGTAGTGATATCCCTCTATAGTTTGAGCATTCCATAGTTGATCCTTTCTTGTGTATTGGTACTACCGTTCCCTTTTTCCAGTCGTCTGGCACCTGTTTGGACTTCCATGCTTGTTGACATATTGCATGTAGTAGTTTGTCTGCCTCTCTCCCTTGGTTTTTAATCATTTCTGGATAAACTTGATCTGCTCCTGGGGCCTTTTCCTAATTTCACTTTTCTTATAGCTGTTTGGAGTTCTTCCATTGAGATATCTACATCTTCAGCTGTCTCATCTGGAATACTTGTTACTCTTTCTAATTGATCTGTACTCCTTGTTTCATATGTTCTGGAGGGATTATGTAATTGTTGAAAATACTTTCTCCATTTTTCCATGATTTGCACTGTCTCCTTTCATTATTTCTGCTTTTGGCGTTCTTAATTTGTCATATTGGGCATGCTTTGGTCTTTCTCATGCTCTTCATTGCTCCCCAGAACAACTTTGATTTCCTTGATAGCTTTCTTGAAGTCTTTGTCCAAACTCTTCCCACTGTTCCTGTTTTGCTTTCCTAACTTCCTCTTTGGCGATAGTTCTTTTACTCACATAATCTATCCTATCCTCTGGTCTCTTTGTTTGCAAGTATTTCTTCCAGGCATCCTTCTTTTCTTTGATCTTAGTCTTGACATTCTCATTCCACCATGCTGTTCTTTTCCCATCTCCTTTAATTTGTTTCCTACACAGACCTCTTCAGTACAACTGAGGAGTGTTTCTTTATACATTTGCCACTTTTCTTCTATTGTGCTATCATTCAGATCCATCTGCCTTTCATTGATAAATCTTTTTTATCCAGGATTGGTACATCTGTTTTACTATTGGTTTATTTAGTTCTTCTATTTTGAGTTTAGTAGCTTTCTTCTCTTTCCTTTTCTGTTTGTTTTCTTCAGTTAGTAATCTCATTTTGGCTATCACTAGGTCATGATCACTAAATATTTCAGCTCCTCTGTTTACTCTTGCATCCATTGTACTGTAAAAAAAGGAGCTGCTAACTATTATGTAGTCTATGATTGACTTTTCATCTGTCTTCATTTACTCTTGTATATTTGTGGATATCTTTATGAGGAAAAATGTGTTAGCTATTTTCATGTTATTCTTTAGGCAAAAATCTATTAGTCTCTCTCCATTTATACAAGTTGTTGTCTCTCCTTCTTTACCTATTACTCCTCCTGATGTTTCTACATTGTTGCCTACTCTAGCATTTAAATCTCCTAAAACCATTAGTTCCTGTTTGGGTTTAAGATTCTCTGCAGCTATTTGTAAATCGTTTTCGAAGATATCTTTTTCTTCTTTGATGGCATCTTTATTTGGTCCATAAGCTATTAATAATTTAATTTTTCTTCCTTTTGGTTTAATATTTGCCTTTTATAGCCGTGGGCTTATAAATTTCACTTTCTAGTAGCTTTTCTTGCCTTTTTATGCATTAGGAGGCCTACTCCTGCTCCAGCTCTATCTTTGACATCTACTCCTAATGATTTTGGTCCTACATTTTCTATTACTTGTCCTTTTTTCTTTGTTTCTGTAATGACCAAAATGTCTACTTTGGAATTTTTCCATTTCTTCAGCTAATTCTAACTCTTTTCCATTTTTGCCCTAATCTTCCATGTTCCAAAATTCACAGTCCGTGTTCTTTCCCAGAGTCGCCTTTGAAAGATCAATCTGGGTATATCATATTTCCTTGAATCAGTTTGGGGTTTTAGATAAGCAGGGAATTAGTCCACTGTACCCTAGGTAGGTGGTGGACTGCCACCTTTGAGGCCCCCTACCAGGCCTTGTTATTTTCTGTCAGGGTTAACTTTCTTAGCCTTTAGTCAACCAAGACCAGCCTGCCCCCTACCAGGCCTTGTTATTTTCTGTCAGTGTTAACTTCCTTAGCCTTTAGTCAACCAAGACCAGCCTGCAAGGCAGCAGGTTGTTTTATGTCAGGGTTAACTCCCTTAGCCTTTGCTCAGTCAAGATCCAAGTGTAAAGTAGCAGGAGACTCGTGGAGGGTGGGACCGCTCTAGTCCTTGTACAGGTGCTTACCTGTCCACTGCCCGGTATTTGAAATCTACGTGCGAAATATGGAGGTTGTGGATGCAGTGGGTCCTCAAATTAGCGGTCGCTAAAGATGTTCAG
The DNA here is from genome assembly GCA_037039925.1 of Doris montereyensis. Lineage (NCBI taxonomy): Eukaryota > Metazoa > Mollusca > Gastropoda > Nudibranchia > Dorididae > Doris > Doris montereyensis. The sequence goes on along the minus strand of JAXRKP010001128.1, from coordinate 69,187 downwards.
CTTTATATATATAGAGAATTGGTCATCAGTGTGAAACTTTGGAGGAAAAACATACAGATACAGACACAGAGCAATATAATCAAACTTATAGGCCATTTTGCTTACGTTTCTAGCAGGCTCTAGAATCCAATCAACACACAGGTTGTAGTTTGTTGAGTCGTCGTTGATGACAAGATTTGCCATGTACGTTTGAATGGGTATTCAGGTTAAAGAAAATCGGTTCTATATCATCACAATTTCACATTGAAACAAAGGTAATGTGCAAGTGTTTCTGTCATTAATATTGTCAAAAGCAGTACACACTATTATCCTTATTATTATTATTATTATTATTATTATATTATTATTATTATTATTATTATTATTATTATTATTATTATTATTATTATTATTATTATTATTATTATTATTATTATTATTATTATTATTATTATATATTATTATTATAATTATTATTATTATCATTGTTATCATCATCATCATTATTATTATCATTAATATCATTATTATTCTCACTGTTATTACTCTATTTATCATAGCACATTTATTATAAGCATTGAAAGGATATAGGTAAAACAATGCAGGCAAGTTTGGTGGATATCTTCTCTGTAGGTTTTCTTCAGTAAATGACGCTAAAGTCTCCTTGCTGTACTGCCATAGATTCTCATGCCGGCTTTGTCCTTTTTGAAAGAAGCTTTGCTCAGAATTTGGACATTGCACTGTCACTGCTTTGTCTGAATGGATTGGACAGAAGAAGACATACTAGTTGGACACAGGGAATCTTTCATCCATCTTTTGTTTTTGTGCTGTAAAGCAGCAATTATATTATAATAAGACAGTCAATTCATTGACATTTAATTATGTTGGATTGTTTACAGAATATTTACAGTAGTTTGGGTAATAAAATATAAAGGGGAAAAGATGTCAGATACAAATGTATACAGGCCTATAAAATATATTTTATCGAACATATTGTGCCAAAATAAATAAATATTAAAAATGTTTAGTGCAAAAGTAGATTATGCACCTCATGGAGACAATTCGCAGCCTGTTCTGATCCACTGGCAGAGAGATTGAAGAAGAAGAAGAAGAAGAAATATAAAAGCAAATACCACAAATAAGACATTATTTCCATATTCTGATCTTCCTTGTAGACATTTTGTATTCTTAACTCACAGCTCTCTGATGTGCTTTCATATTTTCTCCTCCAAATCGATGTTTGGCAAATTGTTGCAAAGAAGGGGTGGAAGATTTTTCGTTGTGAACTTGAACTATGGATTCTCCTTTACGAACCTTTGATGAAAATTGAGACTGAAATAGAGAAAAAATAATTTCAAGTAAATCCCAAATATTTTAAAATTGGGAATCAAATTTTTTTATTGTGCATTCATCTTGTGTTTAAAACAAAAATCAAAACAAAAAACAATGGCATCTTTTTTCCTTTGTCTCATGGCCAGGTAAGAATGTTTTATTGATTCTATAGGACTTCTCTACAATATTGATAAAAAATATTAATAATAATCTTCATGAAGTTCAAAGATGCCAAATTTACTAGTATACAGAGAAAACAAAGATCTTTGAGAGTCCAATTTGTTATTACACTAATTTTTTGTCCTACAATTTTAAGGGCTGACATGAATGATTTATATTAGCTTTTGGGGTACAGTCATGAGATAAATCTGAAAATGTCTTGAAATCATTAATATACTTCTAGGTTCAATTGGGATATGACATAATGACATAACAAATACCTTTGACAGACTAAATTCAAAGAAGACATTGTTGGATTTTGTTACATTTCAAGAGTACCCTATAAAAAGGACTTAAGACGTAGTGTTTCATATTTGAACAAACTTTGTTACACTCTTGTAGGTGAAATGCGTTTGATGAATTCATTGACATTTGAAGGAAAATCAGTTTATCTGATCATTTCCCAAAATGTTTGCATAAAATCTGTACTTAAATTATCAATAATTCTTATATGTTGCTGTCTGTAAGTTTTCTCAGTTTCTGCAGCTTCATATGTCAAGATGATGTTACACAAATTTTTAAAATGACATTTTTGATGGATATAAACGTATGCACACTCTTCTCTACCAGAGTTTCCTTATTAGGTGACGTTATTGTTGCCAGAATGTAAATGAGACCACATGGCACATCATACGTCCTGTTGGTTCGCTTACAAAGCACCTTGATATTTTTGTCCTTATCAAAATCTTTTCCTGCTGGATGAAGTAGCTCCAGAAGATCACCTTTCAAAATGCTCTGCGCTGACAGGATCGTCTGAAATTTTGGCAAAAATTAAATTTTAAATATATAATTTGTAGACTCCTCCACTTAACCCCTCCCCCCCCCCCCCCCCAAGATAAAAAAGTATGCTATAGACCAGTGCTTCTCAAACTATCTGATGTGGTGGATCTGCGGTTTCTTATTACAATGTACTAGGGACCAGTGAGCCAAACAAGCAACAAACTGGTAGTAAAAAAACCCAGCCAGATTCTTAATGTCCATGTACCAGCAGATGATGGCATACGTACCGGTGACAGTATGCGTCGTATCACACTTTGAATAGCACTGCTATAGACAATCATTGTTGACAAGTATCCAAAAACAATTCAGACATTCAAACGTTATAAGAGTGTCCGATAGACAATGTTTCAAGGAGAAGCGTGTGTACTACTGAACAAAAAAATTGTATGTCTGCCTATGTGTTGATTGATATTCAAACTAAATCTTAATTCTTATTTCTTTAGCATTCTAAAAATTACAGCATTGCTATAATAACATTATATAGATTTGTACCTGCAAAACTGTACACACAGTAGTAAAATGCAATTTAATTAACTCCCAAACATGTTAAGGCAATAGATGTAAAATATATAATTTACTTCATTTTATTTGAAGAGTTTATTTGCAAAGTCAGACATACACTTCAGCCTCATTTTGAGATATTTTTTCATTAAAAATTACAAATGCTTCACAGTAATCTATAAACTCACATTCATAATAATAGCTGTCTAGCATGAGAAAGATATCATCTGTCGTAGGTAATGGATTTTTGTAACATATATATTGAGCTGTAAACTACCAGGTTCATTCTCAATTAAAAATCTAAAATGTGTAAATGGCGTATGTCTGACTTTGCATATAAACTCTTCACATACATTTGAACAATTTAGACATGGTTTAGACAAACTTTTAGACATTCCCACTGTGTGGAGTTGACCTGTCTATCTAATCTGATTGTTCATAACCTTCTTGGAGGTACTGAACCCTGCCAATTTCAAACTTTGACCTCCACCAAAACCCTCAGTAACCAATCACTGATCTCAAGTGTAAACAAAAGAAATTTTGAAAAGTTTGAAGATCTTTTGGGCTTCAGGATATTTAGCTGTCAAACATTTTTTCTGGATTTATTTTTATAAGGATTAGAAAGATGGCTATATTGTTTGTCAGTTTATATATATATATAGCTTTTCTTAAAATGTTGAAGCATGTCAACTTTCAAAATCTTATTCCTAGTCCTTCGGTAAATCAGATAATCATATAACGTCAATCCTACCTAAGGATGTAAAGTCTTGCAGAGACACAGCTATTTTTGACTTGGCTTTCAACCCCTCAATGAACTTTAGAACCAGCATGTAAAAGTCCTCCGCATGATGTGTTTTCATTTCAATGTCTTGATCCAAAAATTTGAGCGTGAGAAAAGAGCTGTGGAGAAACATGTAAAAGAAGCATGTTATACCCCAGGTGACAACAAGTATGGTTATTTGACCGAGTCAGTATTTGATACTGGGCTTACAGGGATAAACGTGAACGTTGCTATTCTAAGTCTTTTATTATAAAGCCTGTTTCAGATGGCGACTTAGGTGAAGGAAATTTATCTTTAAAATTGAAGAAGCACTGAAAGTTTAATTCATTAATCACTTGTCGTAGGTAATGGATTCCATTCCCCCCCCCCCCCCCCCCCCCCGCAAAAAAAGAAAAAGATTTCTGGAATCGTCTAGAGACTACACATACAAAATATGGTTACTCTAGGACACAAAGAACGACTGACTCAGAATTATGATAGATACTTCTGTACTTACAGTTCAATGAGTATATCCTATCATGTAAATTTATCAATTGAAGGAGGCATTTCAATAGTGTGCCTGAGTCATAATTATTTCTGCATTTAGAGAAAAATGAAGAAGAAAAAAAATGAACTTAGGCACAGATGGCTTTGGGAATTCCAAGTTTCAAATGGTCAAAAATGTGATGTTTTCATCATATCACTTTCAAACTTTTCAGAAGCATGATTTCCTTTCATTCCCAAAGATTATCTCTCTATCTCTTTTTTTTTTTACGAAAGTTGTTAGAGGCACACTTGAAATGACCCCTTCTATCTAAAAAGATATATCTCTCAATACCCTGATCTGTTTACGTCGACAATATCACCGAAATTTATAGCCAGTTTTGGTCTGTCCTCGGAGTCAATCATAATGATGCCTTTGTTGTTGATTCCAACCACCATGTTCATCATTTGGAAGCTTTGGCTCGTCACTTTGCTCATGTCATAGAAACGGGAGAACAAAATGGAAAATTCATCCATCGCAAATTGCACAATCTTCTCCTTAACGCCGTTGACCGATTCTCTGTCTTTGAAAGAACTGCTGTTTTCCACGTCTGATTTGACTCTGTCCTGTAATTGCACAACAACCATAACATATAAATTAATACCATGATGGATGTTACATAAACTAACACAGAAAATGAGTGGTGTGCGATTAGAAAAAGAAAATATCAAACATGAAATTTGGTATTACAAGTAACTAACTGAATTCTATTTAGCTTTTAGGTGGAATGTTAAATCAAATATTGATGAAAATAACATGAAGTCTAACATTGAATCAGATTATACGGCCTGTTGGGTGATAAAGGATGTACAGCTAGTGAGCCTGCATTTGTGCAGTGGGTGATACGACTATAAATCCATCTTTATCTTTATCTTATCTTTTTATAGCAAAAATGTATGTTACTTATTTAAACCTATCATAATAACAACAACGCCTAGTAGAAAGACATTGAAAACAACCAGAAGGGATTGCCTTACTAACAATGAAAACTCCCATAGTATTGCCTTACTAACAATGAAAAATCCCATAGGATTGCTTTACTAGCAATGAAAAATCCTATAAGATTGCCTTACTAACAATGAAAAAATCCCATAAGATTGCCTTACTAATCCCATAAGATTGCCTTTACTAACAATGAAAAATCTCATAGGATTGCCTTACTAACAAATGAAAAATCCCATAGGATTGCCTTAATAACGATGAAAAATTCCATAGCATTGCCTTACTAACAATGAAAAATCCCATAGGATTGCCTTACTAACAATGAAAAATCTCATAGGATTGCCTTACTAACAATGAAAAATCCTTAGGATTGCCTTACTAACAATGAAAAATCCCATAGGATTGCTTTTGGAAAATTCTACAACAATGAAAAATCCCATAGGATTGCCTTACTAACAATGAAAATCCCATAGGATTGCCTTACTAACAATGAAAAGTCCCATAGGGTTGCCTTTACCACATAATAGCCCTCAGGTCGTCTTTCTTGAACATTTTCCGGAATGAAAGAGTTCACGAATGGAATCAGTTCATGGAATGTCTCATCATCGGGGTGTTCAATATAATAAATGAGGGCGGCTAGTTTAAGCAATGTTTCTTCCTGAAGAAAAAAGAAAAAAAGAAGAAAGCTTTTACAAAACACACAACTATATTATTAGAGACAAACAGTCAGGCGCAAGGGGTATGTTGAAAGTGAAGGAAATGACATTGAATATAATATTAAAGCCCCATAGGAACAAAGACGAAAACAAATACAAGGAAAAAGATAGGAACAAATCCTGGCTACTATGGGGATCAAACCTGCAACCTCTGTGTAGTTAGCTCTGTTGGAATCACACTTCCATTTCATGGCGAGTGCGATAGGTGTCAATGCAGAGGTCCCGGGTTCGGTCCCCATGGTTACCAGGATTTTTTCTGCCTATTCCTTTGTATTTGTGTCGCCTTTGTTTCTACTGGCTTTAATATTTAAAAAAAAAATCATTTCCTCAACTATGTTAGTATTACGATCTAAGCTTAATACAAAACAAACCCATTCGTGACAAGAAAGAATATAAATAAGAAAACGGGCGAGGCGGGGAAGGGGGGGGTGGGGGAGCATTCTTTGGAATATAAAGCAAAATATCAGCTCGATTGGTCTTTAAATTTAAGGCTTTAATATCTAATGCAATGAAAAAGTTGTTCTCCACCTATCAAGTCTGTATTCCCCCATGGTTATCCCCCTTTGACCTGTTGATAAACCAAATCGGTGCAAACTGATCCAGGTTGGTGTTGTACCACGGACTGAAAACCTTGCGAAGGAAAATTCTCCAGGCGGTGGAGCTTCTCCTCATGCCCAGTTGCTTGCCGTGCTGTTCACACTCTGATATGGCGTCCATGATTCGGTGATAGCCGCTACCCAGGCAAGAAATCTGGTCAAACAATTAAAATAAGATAAGACAAGATAAGATATATAACATAGGATAAGAGAAGATAAGACATCATAAGATAAGATAGATAAGATAAGATAAGATAAGATAAGATAAGATAAGATAAGATATGTAACATAGATAAAAGAAGATAAGACATCATAAGATAAGATAAATAAGGTGGAATAAGATAGATAAGATAAGATAAGATAAGATACGATAAGATACGATAAGATAAGATACGGTACGATAAGATAAGATAAGATAATCTTTTCTTTTTTTCTTTTTGGAAATGTAGTTTTAGTCACACTTTCATAAAATTTGGAAAACATTAATGATCATTTCTTAAATAATAGAATATGATACAAATTACATAGAATAATAATAACCATGATGATAATGTATATTATGACATATCTATTCATAAAATAACAATCTTTCAAAATTTGTCATTTGCTTTAAAGTCGCAAAGAAAGAAAGAAAGAAAGAAAGAAAGAAAGAAAAGAAAGAAAAAAGAAAAAAAGAAAGAGAAAAGACCAAAGAATGATACATATAGTAATTTTTTTCAATGATATTATGCGTTTTTTTTGTCGGCAAATATGAAACAAAATATAATTTGACAATAATTTGATTGAATGATAAGAGAATAGCTAAATCAGTATACAATGCTAAAACCCAAGGTAAAAGACCAAAATGCAGACGTTGGAGAAAGGGGGAAGGAGATATAATAGAAGCACTAAAAACAAAGAAAGGTTTACCTTTTACAGAAGGAAACAGAAAATATCAGGACAGGGTAGACTGAGAAAGATAATTTTATTATCTAAACCCATACACTGGAAGGTAGAATGGGGACTAATAAATAAATAAATAAATAAATAAACAAATTAAAAAAATATATATATATATAAATAAATAAATAAAAAAATAAAAAATTAAAAAATAAATAAATAAATAAATAAATAAATAAAAAATAAATAAATAAAAATAAATATATATATAAATAAATAAATAAATAAATTTCGAAAAAAAATAATTAAATAAATAAATAAATAAATAAATGAATAACTTGATTTAATTTCAATTTAATTTCTCACAGAAATGAAAAGTCAGAAATCCTGAGTCTACTCTGCATAAATAAATGTGAAGAACGATGAAGATGGAGTAGCCAAGAGTGTCTTTGATGCCAAGTCTTTTGGCAGACATTGATGACAACTTCGGCTACGGTTGTTGCCCTTCTATCTCACACAGCATCCTGTGTCCGTTCATAAAGGTGATGGGGACCAGAAGAGGCTTACTTTCTTGGCAGCCTGAAAAATGAAGAAAAACAAAACAAAACAAAAACTCTTACTTAAATGCTTCCTTCCTCATATCATCTTCATCCCTAGCTTATCCGTTGATCGGATATGCCTTTCTCTATCAATATCATCCGTAGCTTATCCATTGATCGGACATTGCTTCCTCATATCATCTTCACCCATAGCTTATCCGTTGATCGGACATTGCTTCCTCATATCATCATCATCCCTAGCTTATCCGTTGATCGGACATCGCTTCTTCATATCAATATCATCTCTAGCTTATCCGTTGATCGGACATTGCTTCATCATATCATCATCATCCCTAGCTTATTCGTTGATCGGATATTGTTTCATATCATCATTATCCCTAGCTTATCCGTTGATCGGACATTGCTTCACATCATCATCAATCCTAGCTTATCCGTTGGTTGATATTGTTTCATATCATTGTCATCCCTAGCTTATTCGTTGATCGGATATGTTTACTCATATCATCATTGGTGCCGTAGCTTATCCGTTGATCGGACATTGCTTCCCTCACATCATCTTCACCTTTAGCTTATCCGTTGATCGGACATTGTTTCCTCGTTTCATCATCACCCGCAGCTTATCCGTTGATTGGACATTGCTTCATTATATCATCATCACCCTTTGCTTATCCGTTGATTGGACATTGCTTCCTCATATCATCACCATCCCTAGCATATCCGTTGATCGGATATTCCTTCCTCATTTCATCATCACCACCCCTAGCTTATCCGTTGATCAGACATTGCTTCCTCGTATCATCATGACCCCTAGCTTATCCGTTGATCGGACATTGCTTCCTGTATCATCATAACCCCTAGCTTATCCGTTGATCGGACAGTTGCTCCTCATCGCAACAGCATCATTAGTAGCTTATGCGTTGATCAGATATTGCTTCCTTAACATTCTTTTCGAAGAAAAAGCAGCACATTATCTGTTACCAATCATCATGCCTTTGTCTGTCTATCTCTTTTCGTCTACTTGTTGTCTATCTGCCCGTATGTCTGCTTGTCTGTGCTTGTGTCTGTGTGTCTTCCTCTCGTTCTGTCTCTTCAATTCCATTCTATTTTTCTGTCTATATCTCTGTCTGTCTGTCCTGGTCTCGGTCTCTGTCCCTGTCTCTGTCTGTCTGTCTGCTTGATCGTCCATCTGTCTTCAGGTCTGTCTGTCTGTCTGTCTCTATTTCTGATTCTGAGCTGTTTTTGATTTTGGAGGCTTTCTTTGACTAGATCTTCCATAATCTGTCGCTGTGCAAGTAATCAGTTATCACCACCACCAGATTATCATATTATTCTCATTCGTTCATTGGTCTTCCTCTATATTTATCTGCTGTTCTCTTTTCTTTTCTTTCTTTGCTGATAGGCGATCCATCTTCCAACAATGTCACTGTGTAGTCGTGCTGCTTATAACCCCCCCTCCCCTCCTCCCCACCCCATTACTTGTAACAATTCTTATTGTTCGAGTATTGGTCTGTCACAGTAATCTATTACGTTCTTGCTTTCTACGCTTCAGGCAAGGAGTGAAGTCGGTTCAATTGGTAGCACGCTTTTTTTTCGTGGCAAGGCGATGGGTGCCGACGCAGAGGTCGTGGGTTCAATCTCCATTACGGCTAGGTTTTTTTTCTCTTCGTGTCTATTGCTTGTATTTGTCTGGTCTTTGTTCCTATTGGGCTTTAATATTATTCAATGTAATTTGTTTCACTTTTTATACGTTTCAAAAACACATTACAGTAAAAAGACATCGTTTTGACTGACACACCTATATAGATAAATCATGTGAACTTTTAATTAAGGCAGAAAATCAAGAAAAGTTGGTAGCTGAGTAGTTAGGCTGTCAACTGGGGATCATGAGATCCAGGTTTCGAATCCTAGCCAAAATAGTTCTGCCGTTGTGGTCCTTGAGAAAGACACTTAACGCTCATTTCTCTCTGTACTCGGCCAAGGCGTAAATGGGTACCAACAATAGCTTGAGAGTAAAAAGCCTGAGTCGGACCAGAGTCATATGAAGAATAAATTATTCTCACCTGTTCCGTTGTCACGCTACAGAAACTGGGATAGGCTCCGGCTTCAAATACCGTGATGACCTTGAAGGAAATTAACTTTTTTAATCATGCTGTTTTGTTTTTTTGGGTTTTTTTTTTTAAAGAAAAAGTTTGTTAATTTACCTGGAATTCCTAACCAGCTGGGTGGGTAGCTCCTAGTCCCAATAGGAACACGTACGATGCAGTTGGCGGTCAATCTTGGAACAAAACTCCATCAGGGCCGTCTCTCAGAAATGTGGAAAGGCAAGCAGCGAACTAAACAAACGAGAAGGGTTTGGCATGTTTTGATGACGTCATTGCAGGTTTTTCAAGTACCACTGAATTCAGAATATTTTTTAAAACAATTTAAATCCAAATTCAAATTCAAATTCAAATACTTCATTTTCATCCGAGAGGGAAATTTGGTTTTCAGACGTGTACAAATGAATGGAAGTATAAATAGATAAATAGTGTAAATGGACATAAGAATTAACATTTTCATGCACACAGCATGTATAGCCTAATATTTTATTATTATATTATTTTGAAAAAAAAAGAAAGTAATAGATAAATATTCCATTTAAAAGTTGTTATTTGTCGTATCACACATTCCGATATAAATAATAATTATGGGAAAAAAACAAGTTCCGTCTTCAAATTATCTCTAGAATTTTCATTCACTTAAACTTTATAATTTGCGTTGTTTAAAAGTCTTATGTCTATTGATAAAAAAGACATTAAATTCAAAAACGAAACAGAAATAAAACATTCAGTTTGGAGTCTCGATACTTGTAAGAAATTGAATTAAATTGAGAAGAAAAATCTGTATCCATGTACAGTATGGGTACCTTTAGAGGTAAGAATGATGTTTGAAAATATATTTCGATGAAGAAGAGATGGAAATAGTAGGATAGATAAGAGAGAGAGAGGAAGAGAGATCGTTTTAGATAAAGGGAGAGAGACAGACAGATAGACAGATACAGAGGCAGACATAGAATCAGAGAGGGGTATAGAGGGTCACAAGCAAAGACAGACAAACAAGCAGAGCACCAGGCACACATGTAAACAGACAGAGAAACAAAAAGACAGCCAGACAGATAGTGAAATAGAAGAGCAGGGGCAGAGGCAGAGACAGACAGTGCGACAGATAGTCAGGCAAGCAGACAGACACACCGAAAAAAGACAGGCAGACAAACAGAGAGGGAGATAGAGGGGCATTGGCAGAGACAGACAGACAAACAAGCGTGGCGACAGACAGACAGACACACAGACAGACAGACAGATAGACTGACAGACAGATAGGATATGAATCTAATGGAAGAGAAGAGCGACTCAGCCACTCAGTTACACAGCTACCTTGCTCTGACGGGGCAAAAACTGGCCACCAGGAGGTTCATCAACACCCATCCCCTGACGTTGCTGTTACGTGACGGGTTGTTGCTCAGCTGTTTGCATAGCTGGCAGTACATTTCATCCCTGAAACCAACAACATGATCATTATGGTAGAAAGCTTCGAAGTGGCATAATGATGATGCTGATGTAATAATAATAATAATAATATTAATAATAATAATAATAATAATAATACTTATTATTATTATTATTATTATAATAATAACAATAATAATACTACTACTAATAATAATAATACTAATAATAATAATAGTAATAATAATAATAGTAATAATAATAATAATAATAATAATAATAATAGTAGTAATAGTAATAATAATAATAATAATAATAATAATAATAATAATAATAATAATAATAATAATAATAATAATAATAATAATAATAATAGTAATAATAATAATAGTAATAATAATAATAACAATAATATAAAAATAATAGTAATAATCATAATAACAATAATATTGTTTTTAAAACGAAGAGCAGGTAACGACACCAGTCAAATGTTTAATGTAGCTTGTGCACATTATAGGTGTGTGTGTGCTGCTGTATGTGTGAGAGAGAGAGTGCTGTCTTGAGAGAGAGAGAGAGAGAGAGAGAGAGAGAGAGAGAGAGAGAGAGAGAGAGAGAGAGAGAGAGAGAGAGAGAGAGAGAGAGAGAGAGAGAGAGAGAGAGAGAGAGAGAGCTGCTGAGAGAGAGAGAGAGAGAGAGAGAGAGAGAGAGAGAGAGAGAGAGAGAGAGAGAGAGAGAGAGAGAGAGAGAGAGAGAGAGAGAGAGAGAGAGAGAGAGAAAGCTATATGTATAACATTAGTTTATATTAATATCATTGTGTAGAGCATCAGAAAACAAACAAAAGAATAAAGAAGACGCAAATGAAAATCACAACACCATCCTCCTCCTCACTCCTACTACTAAACAAAGCAATACAACTGATAAACCACCAACCCACCCAAACCTTATCTTTACCTCCCAACCCCTTCATACTATTATTATTATTGTTATTATTATTATTGTTATTATTATTATTATTATTATTATTATTATTATTATTATTATTATTATTATTATTATTATTATTATTATTATTGTTATTATTATTATTATTATTATTATTATTATTATTATTATTATTATTATTATTATTATTATTATTATTATTATTATTATTATTATTATTATTATAATTATTATTATCGTCAAACGAGATCAAAATCAAAATCCACTTCAATCGAAACAGTCCCTATGCTCACCTCATGTGTGGCTTGTAGATCCCAAAGGCGCAAATCAGCTGCACTTTCTCCAACATAGTGTCGGCAGAGCCACATAGGAAAGGCATGACTTCGTATCTGTACCTGTGGGGTCCTTGAACTGGTGCGAAGAGAACAACAATCATTATGTATGTGAAGAGAACAATTATTATCATTATTACTATTACTTACTTAGGCCCATAACCCTGGGATGAGCAAAGGCCATCGACGACACCCCACCATACCATTCTGTTCTGGGCTGCCTGTTGAATTCCTGTCCTCTTAGTTCCCCTGCATCCTTATGCTGGTCTTCAGTGTCTCGCCTCTCCTCCTTTCCCCTGCGGGTTCCAGGTCAGGGACTGGCGTGTGGCGTGTGGCGTATGGCGTGTGACGTGTATGACGTGTGCCGTGTGACGTGTGACGTGTCGTGTGACGTGTGGCATGTGACGTGTGGCGTGTGGCGTGTGGCGTGTGGCATGTGACGTGTGGCGTGTGGCGTGTATAGTGGCGTGTGGCGTGGAGTTGGATGCACTTACAAGCATGCCCATAAAACGTAAATAATGTTGGATTATGATTTCTCTTGATCATAAAGCTGGGTCTCAGGAACTTTGACTGTGGTTAACTCAAAAACCACTGTATGGGTTACGGAGTGATGTCAAGCACGATTATTAGATTAAATTTGCACTCCATACTGAAGTTACGCAGGCTTTATATGTAATACTCTATGCTGAAGGTATACGGGCTTTTTATAGTGATGACCGGAAATCGAAAAATTAGATCTGATAACAATAAAAAAGTTTCATGGATCGCGGCAAACAATCTTTTCTCAATCAATTAAAATACTGATTTGAACAAAGAGCTTATTCACTAAGAACATAAAGCAGGCTATTTAAAGTCTACCTGTGAAATATGGCGGTTGTGGGTGCAGTGGTTCCTGAGATTAGAGCGGTCAAAGTTTGAAGAGTAAAAGTTTTATATATATAGATACACTGAAAGTGAATGTCTACATTTATGTGACATCGCTTTGATTATGAAAAGCTTGAGTCATTATTATAATGAACGACATTTATGTGACATCGGTTTGATTATGAAAAGCTAGAGTCATTCTTATAATGAACGACATTTATGTGACATCGTTTTGATTATGAAAAGTTAGAGTTCATAATGAACTTATAATGAACGACATTTATGTGACATCGTTTTGATTATGAAAAGCTAGAGTCATTCTTATAATGAACGACATTTATGTGACATCGTTTTGATTATGAAAAGCTTGAGTCATTATTATAATGAACGACATTTATGTGACATCGTTTTGATTATGAAAAGCTAGAGTCATTCTTATAATGAACGACATTTATGTGACATCGTTTTGACTATGAAAAGCTAGAGTCATTCTTATAATGAACGACATTTATGTGACATCGTTTTGATTATGAAAAGCTAGAGTCATTATTATAATGAACGACATTTATCAAGTGCGTTGCTGTTTTTTTTTAAAAATCTACAACTGATAAGCTCACAAACAAACAAAATAAATAAGACCTCAAGATGAAGCCAAATGAATCAGAACACTACCACCCCCAGCACACATCTTCTCAAGGCCTGACAAACATGAATCGTAAACGACATACATCCAAGCTCCCCCCCCACCCTCTCCTT
>JAXRKP010001128.1:42500-50000 GCA_037039925.1 Doris montereyensis | reverse complement strand
TCCGTCCTTCTCATCGCCCTCACCACTTCCCTGTTGCATGGACTCCTACAGACGACGTGGTTCAACCCAAAAGACAAACAGTGAGGCAAGCGGCATGGAAGACGAGACAAATACAGGGAATAGACAGAAAAAATTCCTGGCTACCAAGGGGACCGAAACCACCGACCTGTGCGTCAGCACCCATCGCCTCGCCATGACAAGAAAAGGATCGTAGTTAGATCAGTTGGTAGAACGCTTTTTTTTTGACGAGGAGATGGATGCCGACGCAATTCGATCACCATGGATGCCGACTTGTCTGTAGGGGCTTCCATCTTATCTTTTTGTCATTGTCTTCCTCAAATCCAAACGATTCTTCCATCGATTGTTAACCAATAATAATTGTCATGTGTTTAAAAGTTAACACTAATAATAATTGCCATGTGTTTATTGACCTGTTAAACTAGCTGTTTACATATTCCAATCATTCCAAAAGTAAGTCAACCGTATATCAATGTTATACGTCTTCTCATCGCCCTCACCACTTCCCTGCTTGTTGGTCTCCTAGAGAGACGACGGTGGTTATATCCGAAACTAAGACAATCTTCCATCGATATTTATGACCAAAGCGTGATTACACACATGGACATTGGAAGGTAATACACAAGACTTGGAACACAAGACTTTAACACAAGACTTCAACACAAGACTTCAACACAAGACTTCAACACAAGACTTGAAACACAAGACTTCAACACAAGACTTCAACACAAGACTTCAACACAAGACTTGAAATACAAGACTTGAAACACAAGACTTCAACACAAGACTTGAAACACAAGACTTGAAACACAAGACTTCAACACAAGACTTCAAACACAAGACTTCAACACAAGACTTGAAACACAAGACTTCAACACAAGACTTGAAACACAAAACTTCAACACAAGACTTGAAACACAAGACTTTAACACAAGACTTGAAACACAAGACTTTAACACAAGACTTGAAACACAAGACTTCAACACAAGACTTGAAACACAAGACTTCAACACAAGACTTGAAACACAAGACTTCAACACAAGACTTGAAACACAAGACTTCAACACAGGGCTTTAACACAAGACTTCAACACAAGACTTGAAACACAAGACTTGAACACAAGACTTCAACACAAGACTTCAACACAAGACTTCAACACAAGACTTCAAAAGTTACGAATCTCTTATTGTCAACAAAAGAAAGCATTGAATTCGCATCGATTCACCGTGTGTACCCACATCCCCAGTTGAGGTGATCGTGGGTCTTTGGAAGGTGAATTTCTTTTAAACTTAACCAGCACTGCCTGGTAAAAGCCAAGGGATCTTTAACTTGTCCACAATGTTGTCGTATTCATACGGGCCCTCCTTTTTATCGTTCGTTTGCGATATGACTAGGTGTCTATCCATCTACTTGGACCAGGGAATGGGTTATACACGGAAAAAAATCGAGAAAAGAAACCCCCAAAACCTGTCGGGTATGATCCCATGACCTTTTCTTTGGGAGACCGCACACTTTGCCTCTGGACCACAATGACGTTAAGTGCCCACACTTATTCATCCTAACCCAAGACCTTCTGGTTGGGAGATCGACACCTTACCTCTAGACCACCAAGCCCCGCGCCCCCTCCCCCTCCCTTAGTGACATTGATTAATGTGTACGCTTCATCCTTCTTCTATTTACCTGTCTATTAAGAGTGGAAACGTTGATTCGCCCACTGAAGACATCGGATTTCGTCTTGTCCTTGTTCTTTCCCTTGAGTGAAGACCTTCCGCCGTGTTTCTTGTTCCTCCGCTCTTCATCGTAGTGAGATAGTTCTGACACGGAGTACGAGTCGTCTGCTATGTCCTCACCGAACGCCTCGGCAGCGCTCTGGGTGGCTTTCACCACGATGCTATCCTGAAAAAAAGGGAAACAACACAACGAAGATTGAAGAACTCATTTTTTTTAAAAATAAGTAAAGAGGAGAGTTATATGAATCCTTTGATATCGAGATTGTCGAGTGGTTAAAAAAAGAGGCAGTGCACTGTGACGCTCATGTACTTTCGGTGCCCGCGAGGACCGCACCGGTACATGTTTTTGGTGTTCATAACAATTGGATACTCCATGCTCTGATGAAATAAACCAAAACCAAACTTAATAAAAAAAAATATATATATATATATATATATATATATTATTTAAAAATCAGAGAAAATGCAACAAGACAAAACAAACAAACAAACAAAATAAAAATGACCTTGAACAAAAAAAATAAATACATATTATAGAAATAAAAGAAAAAAACCAACGATGTTGTTTGGATAAGGGCTGCAAGACTGTTACACGTTAAATGACCTTGTATTGATAAAGATAATGACAATGAGCTAACATAACACACTCTTAAAGAGCAGCCTCGGCAAATCTGAAGGATATCATTGAAAAGGTCAAGGTACTTGAGACCAATAACAACTTCGTCTTTGACTATTTGTTTTTCAACTCCTCACATTCAAACTGCTATACTTCTGGACGCCATGTTTGCAAAGGTGACTTGTTTCTTTGTTTGGTTTGATTTACCCCACATCCACAACTAGGGTGTTCTCGGGTTTTTTGGTGAGACTGCCCTGTAAACAGCCAAAGGATCTTTAACGTGTACAGAGAGTTGATATCTGCGTACGGGACCTCTTTTTTATCGTCCGCCTCCGATGGAACTAGGTGTCAATCCACCTAACTGGACTAGGGGGGGGGCGGGGGGGGGGTCTTGTTTCCTGCTCGAAATAAATCGAGAAAAGGAAACGATTTGACCGAGCGTCCGCATGAGTTTTCAACACTTCCAGGCCAGGCAAAACGTGACATCATCTCACTGTCTGTAGATAACGCTATTTATTTTGCCTGTGAGTTAGACCTGGGAAAGACTAACAGGTCAAGTTAAATATAGGACGCACCGCCTGCGGGGGTAAAAACCAACAAAAGTAAAACTAAAAAGTAAAACTAAAAAGTAAAACTAAAAAGTAAAACTAAAAAGTAAAACTAAAAAGTAAAACCAAAAAAGTAAAACTAAAAAGTAAAACTAAAAGTAAACTAAAAATTAAACTAAAAGTAAAACCAAACGGGGAGCATACAATTAAAAACATAAGTTTTGTATTTTGTCTGTTGATTACTCACAGAGACAAACCATTTGCATACTACATAATGCTACGTATAAAAAAATCCAGCAAAATATAGGCCATGCCATGCCATGCTGGTTTGAAAATGAGCTGTTGAAAGAAAAAGAAAGCCCCACTTACTCTTTTTACTCTAAACTAATCCATATTTTGGTACAACTATTTTTATCAACTAATCAGGTGTGACGTTTTAATTACACTTTTCGGAACTAAAGATGCTTTAAGTTCATGTTTTGAGCTTTTTCCGCTCTGACAGCAAACGAAATGTGACTTATACCCCTTGTAATTGAATTGAATTGAATTGAATTGAATACATTTTATTATCCATCGAGGGAAATTCGTTTTTTGTTACAGTATAAAATAGGGCAACCTCTTCAATGACAAAGAAGAACGGGCGCGTATTTTTAGGTCAAAGACTCGGTCCTTGGCCTTCACATTGAGTTCTGCTATCACTTTGCTAACTTCTTGTACGTTTCTTATCACGTTTAATTTGGTACAATATGGAAAAATACTAATGCCTTCCCCCTTACCTGTCCCCTCCCCCAAAAAAAATTCCCCAAACAGCAAACAACCCCAAAAATAAAGAAAGAGGGAAAGGAGGGGGGGGCGCGACCGTGTTGGTCAAGTAAATGCTCCGCTACTTCCGGTAGATAAAGGTTTCTGTAGCAGGACACAATAAGAGCAGAATGACAAAATACAAAAAAAAACGTTCTTACTAGTGTAATGCCATTGTAAATCTAGCTGAATACCATTCCTTTTATCAATCCTATATTGATATACCATTAGTTGGTGTGTTATTTTTTGTTGTTGTTGTTGTTTTTTCCAACTTGTATAAGTTTAACAAGTGTAGTCTACTCAAGAATGTTTTTTTGTTTCAGACTTCTACTCTTTGTTTTCTGTCCATTAAAGTTGGCTAAAATTGTAGATTATGTTGTAAAAAAAAAAAATCTCATGGGGAAGCGATTCAAAATCAAAATTGGACTTTTATGTGGCTGACATCTTACATCGGGTAAACGTTTTTTTTTTCTTTCTATTGACATTTTTCTGATAAGAACTTGTCAATAGAAACAATGAATATAATAAAAAAAAAAAATAACCCACAAAACACGTAATATAACACAAGTGCTATTAAACATAACATATTACTTTTCATAACGTACTATAACACAAGTGCTATTAAACATTATTACCTTGTTGAAGACAATTATCTTGTAGAACCTGGTTGACATCAGACATCAAACATATTACTACATAACGTACTATAACACAAGTATTATTACCTTGGTAGAAGTTGGTTGACATCAGACACCAAACATATTACTTGACATCTATACACAAGCCTATTAAATAACATCAGACATCAACTATTACTACATAACATACTATAACACAAGTGCTATTACCTTGTTTTAGAAGTTGGTTGACATCAGATATCAAACATAACATATTACTACATAACGTACTATAACACAAGTACTATTACCTTGGGTAGAACCAGGTTGACGTCAGACACCAAACATAATATATTACTACATAACATACTATAACACAAGTGCTATTACCTTGGGTAGAACGACATCAGACACCAAACATATTACTACACAACGTACTATAACACAAGTGCTATTACCTTGTGTAGAAGTAGGTTGACATCAGACATCAAACATATTACTACATAACGTACTATAACACAAGTACTATTACCTTGTGTAGAAGTTGGTTGACATCAGACATCAAACATATTACTACATAACGTACTATAACACAAGTGATATTAGCTTGTGTAGAAGTTGGTTGACATCAGATATCAAACATATTACTACATAACGCACTATAACACAAGTGCTATTACCTTGGGTAGAAGTTGGTTGACATCAGACACCAAACATATTACTACATAACGTACTATAACACAAGTGCTATTAAACTTTTACTATCATAACGTAGACTAGTTTTGACATCAGATATCAAACATATTACTACATAACGTACTATAACACAAGTACTATTACCTTGGGTAGAAGTTGGTTGACATCAGATATCAAACATATTACTACATAACGTACTATAACACAAGTACTATTACCTTGGGTAGAAGCTGGTTGACGTCAGATATCAAACATAACATATTGCTACATAACGTAATATGACACAAGTACTATTACCTTGTGTAGAAGTTGGTTGACATCAGATATCAAACATATTACTACATAACGTACTATAACACAAGTACTATTACCTTGGGTAGAAGTTGGCTGACATCAGACACAAACATATTACTACATAACGTACTATAACACAGTATTATTACCTTGTATAGAAGTTGGTTGACGTCAGACATCAAACATAACATATTACTACATAACGTACTATAACACAAGTGATATTACCTTGTGTAGAAGTTATTGACATCAGACACCAAACATATTACTACACAACGTACTATAACACAAGTGCTATTACCTTGGGTAGAAGTTGGTTGACATCAGACACCAAACATAGCATATTACTACATAACGTACTATAACACAAGTGATATTACCTTGTGTAGAAGTTGGTTGACATCAGACACCAAACATATTAAACATAACGTACTATAACACAAGTGCTATTACCTTTGGTAGAAGTTGGGTGACATCAGACCAAGCATCATTGGTCATATGTTTAAGGTCATACAATTTCCTTGAATGACAGGCTGGCCTTTTGCATCGCGCATCTTTCAGGACCAAATAAGAATTGATCTTTCTGTGTTTATTGACAGCTAGCGGCATTGTATCTATTATAATATTATTATTCAATGGATTAACAGACTAACACACAAACTCTTTATAATGGAGAATTCATGAATTTATCCGTAGTTCAAGAGTGTAGCCCTCAGATGAATTTGTTCATAACCCAAAGAGGAGCTGAAAACACCAGCTACAGAAAGAGGAATGAAATTATACGGACTGCCTTACTGTCAATTTGAAATGATACGGACTGTATTACAGTCAATATGAAACTATACGGACTGTATTACTGTCAGTCTGAAATTATACAGACTGTATTACTGTCAATATGAAATTTTAAGGACTGTCTTACTGTCAATTTGAACTGATACGGACTGTCTTACTGTCAATTTGAAATGATACGGACTGTATTACAGTCAATATGAAACTATACGGACTGTATTACAGTCAATATGAAATTATACGGACTGTCTTACTGTCAATTTGAAATGATACGGACTGTCTTACTGTCAATTTGAAATGATACTGACTGTCTTACTGTCAATTTGAAATGATACACTGTCTTAGTCAATTTGAAATGATACTGACTGTCTTACTGTCAATGTCTTTGAAGTATTTGAGACCACGCCACATTTGTAGCGTACTAGATTGCAACACTATACATATAACACACATGATTGATCAGCATTTATTAACATTGACATGTCTGATCAAAGGAGAGGAGATGAAGATGATATTGTAAATGCAGTATAGCGTGAAATAGATTACAATCAATTCTCTGTTCTAGTTTTTATTCACTCGTGTTGGAACAAAGGCAATAACCCAGACACCCTTGAATTCCCTCTCTATGTATGTCCGTAACCTCATTTTTTCAACATTTTCAGAATCACATTCATCCACAATAAAGGATTCACCGAGCTTGACAGTCATCAGTAAATAGATTTCCAAACAAGTGTGGATTGCCGTTTCAAATAGATCTAGACAGACAATAGAGTTTGACAAAAGAAAAATAATGAACTGGCGTTGATAATGGAAAAGAAAAAGAAGAAGAAGAAGAAGAAGAAAGATAGAAAGAAGAAGAAGAAGGAAGAAGAAGAAGAAGAAGATAGAAGAAGAAGAAGAAGAAGAAGAAGAAGAAGAAGAAGAAGAAGAAGAAGAAGATTAAGAAGAAGAAGAAGAAGAAGAAGAAGAAGAAGAAGAAGAAGAAGAAGAAGAAGAAGAAGAAGAAGAAGAAGAAGAAGAAGCAGAAGAAAAAGAAGAAGAGGAAGAAGAAGAAGAAGAAGAAGAAGAAGAAGAAGAAGAAGAAGAAGAAGAAGAAGAAGAAGAAGAAGAAGAAGAAGAAGAAGAAGAGATAGAGGATGAGAAGAAGAAGATAGAAGAAGAAGATAGATAGATAGATGGATAGGGATAGGGGGATAGGGATGGGGATAGGGGGTACAACGATAGGGGGATAGATGGATAGGGGATTGGGGGATAGGGGGATAGATGGATAGGGGGATAGGGGGGGTACAACGAAGGGATAGGGGATAGAGGGATAGGGGATAGATAGGGGTACAGCGAATAAACAGATAGATAGGATAGACAGATAGATAGATACAACGATAGGGGGATCA
>JAXRKP010001128.1:20000-35000 GCA_037039925.1 Doris montereyensis | reverse complement strand
GTTCCGCGATGGGGACTTTGACACCAGGTTGACTGGGGGGGGGGGGGGTGGTGGCACAGTCGTCCAGACGCAAAGCGTCGGCCTCTCAACCACAATCTATCCCCCCCTCACTGATCCAGGTCGGTGGATTGATACGTAGTCCCCTCGGAGACGGACGGTAAAATGGAGGTCCCGTGTGCAGATCACAACACTATGTGCACCTTTAACGATCCCTTGACTGTTTTACAAGGCAGTTCGATTAAATGTCCTACCAAAACCCCCTGAGATCACCGTAGTTGTGGATGTGGGTAAAATATATCGAATTAAAGACAGCAGGTGTCAGTGTTGTTTGTTTCAGTCAAACCTTTCTTCTTTCACTCAAACACAACAAGCATTGATATCAAAAAGGTTACAAGAAAGGCAGAAAGTCCGAGAACATTTCTAGAGACCATTCGAATTGGTGTCAGATAGGGGAAGATGAGGCTTAAAGTCAGAACATTTCTTCTCAACTTCTTTTTTCAAACCGTTTAAGTTGAAACTTTACAGAAACAAGCCTCCACAATGCAACACCAGTCATTCATAAGAAAATGTGGAATCAAATCAAATAATTTATTTAAACAATGTAAATGTATATTTATAATGTGTGGTCACTTTGTGATATTTTACCCAATATATCGTTACAAATTGGAGGTGTTGTTGTGAATGTGTGGTCACTTTGTGACATTTTAATATACATCGTTACAAATTGGTGTTGTTGTGAATGTGTGGTCACTTTGTGACATTTTACCCAATATCGTTATAAATTGGAGGTGTTGTGAATGTGTGGTCACTTTGTGACATTTTTACCCAATATATCGTTATAAATTGGAGGTGTTGTTGTGAATGTGTGGTCACTTTGTGACATCTTACCCAATACATCGTTACAAATTGGAGGTGTTGTTGTGACTTTGTGACATCTTACCCAATATATCGTTACAAATTGGAGGTGTTGTTGTGAATGTGTGGTCACTTTGTGACATTTTACCCAATATATCGTTACAAATTGGAGGTGTTGTTGTGAATGTGTGGTCACTTTGTGACATTTTTACCCAATATATCGTTACAAATTGGAGGTGTTGTTGTGAATGTGTGGTCACTTTGTGACATCTTACCCAATATATCGTTACAAATTGGAGGTGTTGTTGTGAATGTGTGGTCACTTTGTGACATTTTACCCAATATATCGTTACAAATTGGAGGTGTTGTTTGTGAATGTGTGGTCACTTTGTGACATTTTACCCAATACATCGTTACAAATTGGAGTGTTGTTGTGAATGTGTGGTCACTTTGTGACATTTTACCCAATATATCGTTACAAATTAGAGGTGTTGTTGATATGGTAACAAAACTCTAGTGTTGTGAGCTGGTAAATCACGACGACACTGATTCAAACACCATGGCTAAGCACAGGTGGTTTTTTCTACAACGCTGTACTCTTAGGAAATGTATTTGACTCTACTTTTCTCACTTGACTTAGGTGTCAATGAATACCCAAGTTCTTTCTCTATCAATAGCTGGGTACTCATTCACACCTAAGTTAAGTGAGAAAAGTAGAGTCAAGTAGCTTTCGTAAGAATACAATGTTGTAGAAAAACTCACATGTACCTTGACACGGTGTTAGTATGAAGCGCCTGACAGGTTGCTGTACTGTACTATCCGCCCCTCAACCAGGGAGTTGAGAAGGACTTTGAATGAAATGGCCTGCTCGGGCATAATAACCTGATGTACGGTCGGTGAGCCTGCATTTGTGCGAGGGTAGGACTATAAATCCATCTTTATCTATATATTCATCTTCATCTATATATTCATCTTCATCTTCATTTTCTTCTTGATCTTCATCTTCAACTTCATTTTCATCTTCATCTTCATCTTCATCTTCAGGGGGTAGATTGTCTATAAATATTTAGGACTTTAAAAGATAACCAATTAAACTGGCACTCCCACGGGACGCACTGTACAGACGAGTGAACCAGCGTTTGTACTTTCTGTAAAAACTGTGATCTTTGAGGTAAGAGGTGAACTTTAAAAGGCCCTTCACCACCACCATTCAAAGTATATTGACTTTTAAGAGTGAAATATTTCCATACAAGGTAAAAAGAAATAAAATATGATTGTAAATAAAAATCCTCAAATGCAATACAAATTAGTCTTCCATCATTTAACGAACTATAATTTGTAAAGGTTATTAAAAAAGGCATGAAAATATGACAAGACCAGTCCCATCCCTTGAACAAAGAATACGAAAGATCACAAAGGTCCCAACGCCTCATGTACAAAAGATCGAGAACAGAAAGATATACAAATTCATTTGTTCCCACCTCCATTATAAAAAAATCCAATGAGTGTTTCGTTTAAATTATATCATTTCTTAGCCTTAAACTCTTACTCTCAGTTTTAAGCTCTTAATTATCGATTTTACTGAATTTACTAAACATTTATTTCTTGTATTTCGGTACGTACAATAACGCAAATTTTTAAAAAGAGATGTATTAAGGAATTCCACCTATTTAGATAGGCTAATTAGACATGTATTTATATTATGAATGGAAGTTGTTTAAACGATGTTTGTATCTGTGATAACAATTTACAAAGATTTTAAAGCATATCTATATTTATATTTATACAACATGATCATTATGATTTTATATTGCCCTATATCCATAAAGCACCGGTTTTGTAGTGTATTGATTTTAATCGGGAAATAAAGGATGAAAGAGGGAATGAAAATGAAAGAGATGAATTGTGTTGTAATTTATTCAGGTTGATTTCAAACGTGACCAGAGCAAATTTAGTGTTTTCAATGAGGTTAATACGTAGAGAGTCCTACAAGCCAAATAGTGTTTTCAATGAGGTTAATACGTAGAGAGTCCTACAAGCCAAATAGTGTTTTCAATGAGGTTAATACAAATGTAGAGAGTCCTACAAGCCAAATAGTGTTTTCAATGAGGTTAATACGTAGAGAGTCCTACAAGCCAAATAGTGTTTTCAATGAGGTTAATACGTAGAGAGTCCTACAAGCCAAATAGTGTTTTCAATGAGGTTAATACGTAGAGAGTCCTACAATCAAATAGTATTTTCAATCAGGTTAATACGTAGAGAGTCCTACAAGCCAAATAGTGTTTTCAATGAGGTTAATACATAGAGAGTCCTACAAGCCAAATAGTGTTTTCAATCAGGTTAATACGTAGAGAGTCCTACAAGCCAAATAGTGTTTTCAATGAGGTTAATACGTAGAGAGTCCTACAAGCCTAATAGTGTTTTCAATGAGGTTACTACGTAGAGAGTCCTACAAAGCCAAAAAGTGTTTTCAATGAGTTTAATACGTAGAGAGTCCAACACAACTAAGGTGATCTCGGGGATTTTTGTAGGATTTTAATTTGTGTTTTCTCCGACTGCTCTGTAAACAGCTCAAGGGATTTTTAACGTGCACATGGTGCTATGGTCTGTACACGGGGCCTCCTTTTTATCGTCCGTCTCCGCTAAGACTAGGCGTCGATCCACCTAGCTTGATCCAGGCGGGGAGATTTTGGTCCAAAAAACTTGAAAAATATTTTCAACTGTTAACGAAGCTCAAAACCACTACCTTTTTGGTTGAAAGACCGATACCTTGCCTCTGGACTACCGAGTCCTCCCCGTTCTTGGTCGGTAGATCTAGTCCAGATTCTAGTTGTTTTTGTTGTTGTTTTTGTTTTGTTTTTTTGTGTATGGGTGTTTTCTTGCTTAGTTTTTTTTTGATGGGTGGAAGGGTGATTCCGCTGGGAATGGAACACAGTTCATGAGAGGTGCGGCGATGATGGTGACGGTTAGATGGTTGTTGCGGTTGTTGTTGTTGTTGTTGTTGTTGTTGTTGTTGTAGTTTAACCAAATCAAAAGATGCGTTGATATTAGCTGACAGGTATGCAGATGACTGAAATAAACTACTTCAAACTTCAAAGCAATGAGTCCATCCCATGGTCACGATTTCAAGCAACTATTAAACAGTGTGACATCACCATGTTACATTTACTGTCCATCGTAACGTTTGATGCTCTGTCAAGCAGTTGGAGGTTTAAACCCCAAATCTCCATTAAAACATTGTTTTATCATCGCCACAGGCTTTCCAGTCGCAGCGTGCAGTCAGCCAGCAAGGCTTTGGGTGTGGACAGTGCAAATAGGAGAAAGCAATACTAATGTTGCACACAACTCTATTTTTACCTTATGCATCACTGAGTTGAAATCTTGTTGTTATCTTTAGCTGTCTTCAGGAATAAAACGTGGCTATATCTTGGTACAATTGCGGCTTTTCTCTTCATCCATGATTGCTTTCATCTCTGTACATATCTATGTTAATAATATTAAATAGAATGTGCTGAATGTGAATTTTATTTGTAACGTGGCAGTACTTATACTACTGTCTACGATCGAGTGAATTTATGTTTCCATTTGCCACTTCCCTTACTTATTACCCCCCTTGTTGTGTTTTAAATTTGTTTGTAGTTTGGGAAAATTGTTTCATGTGACCAAGTCAATTTTCTCATCTAAAATCAGTGAAATTATCTTATCTTATCTTATCTCATTTCTTTTCGTGTGAAAATGAGGTTACGTTATTCTTTTTAGATACATCAGGTACCAGATTTTGACTATAATTTCTTCAAAACTGAAACACTGAAAACAAATAAACAAACGCTTTAATTAATACAGAACAACACTGAGAGGTGGTAAGAGAGAGAGAGAGAGAGAGAGAGAGAGAGAGAGAGAGAGAGAGAGAGAGAGAGAGAGAGAGAGAGAGAGAGAGAGAGAGAGAGAGAGAGAGAGAGGAGAGAGAGAGAGAGACAGATAGACAGACAGACAGACAGACAGACTGACAGAGACTCAGACTCGACTCTCTCTCTCTCTCTCTACTCTCTCTCTCTCTCTGTCTCTCTCTCTCTGTGTCTCTCTCTCTCAGAGACTCTCTCTCTCTCCCTCTCTCCAGATCCCCTCTCTCCCTCTCCCCTTGAAATTTTCAAGAATTTAACGTAACTGCTAGTAGAAGAATGCTTCGAATGAAACCGATCTTGGGCTGATTTAGAAGCTACATGTAAAATACAGTTATTCTAAGTGATCTGGCAAAAATGAGCCTTTCGGGGAACAAAGAACAATCAACTCTGAATTATATATAGAGATAACATTATATTATTTAATTCAAACTTGCTCTTTGTATCAGGCCATTGCTTACGTTTCTTCCTGGGTATTTTCAAACTCCGCTGTGTGTTCCAAACCTTATCATTATACGAATCCAAATGCTTGGGATTAACGGAGACGTAGACAGACGCACAAAGATAAAAAAACTATTATTTTTAATATTACATTTCTTAACTACTCCTGTCTGAGAAGAATCAAGAGCATAATATTATTTCGGTTAAAACTCGCATCAGACCGACACCTTTTCGACACTTGCACGGTAAAGAAGACATGTAGACAGTCAGAGATTACACGGTAAAGAAGACATGTAACAGAAGACATGTAGAAGACAGTCAGAGATTACACGGTAAAGAAGACATGTAGACAGTCAGAGATTACACGGTAAAGAAGACATGTAATAGTCAGAGGTTACACAGTCCTAGAAGACATGTAGAATAGAGATTACACGGTAAAGAAGAAAAGTAGACAGTCAGAGGTTACACGGTAAAGAAGACATGTAGACAGTCAGAGATTACACGGTAAAGAAGACATGTAGACAGTCAGAGATTACACGGTAAGAAGACATGTAGACAGTCAGAGATTACACGGTAAGAAGACATGTAGACAGTCAGAGATAACACGGTAAAGAAGAGATGTAGACAGTCAGAGATTACGAATGGTAAAGAAGACATGTAGACAGTCAAGATTATACGGTAAAGAAGACATGTAGACAGTCAGAGATTATACGGTAAAGAAGTCAGTCAAGATTACACGGTCAAGAAGACATGTAGACAGTCAGAGGTTACACGGTAAAGAAGACATGTAGACAGTCAGAGATTACACGGTAAAGAAGACATGTAGACAGTCAGAGATTACACGGTAAAGAAGACATGTAACAGTCAGAGATTACACGGTAAAGAAGACATGTAGACAGTCAGAGATTATACGGTAAAGAAGACATGTAGACAGTCAGAGATTACACGGTAAAGAAGACATGTAGACAGTCAGAGATTACACGGTGAAGAAGACATGTAGACAGTCAGAGATTATACGGTGAAGAAGACATGTAGACAGTCAGAGATTACACGGTAAAGAAGCCATGTAGACAGTCAGAGATTACACGGTAAAGAAGACATGTAGACAGTCAGAGATTACACGGTAAAGAAGACATGTAGACAGTCAGAGATTACACGGTAAAGAAGACATGTAGACAGTCAGAGATTACACGGTAAAGAAGACATGTAGACAGTCAGAGATTACACGGTAAAGAAGACATGTAGACAGTCAGAGATTACACGGTAAAGAAGACATGTAGACAAAGATTACACGGTAAAGAAGACATTAGACAGTTACAGAAAGAAGAATGTAGACAGTCAGAGATTACACGGTCAAGAAGACATGTAGACAGTCAGATTATACGGTAAAGAAGACATGTAGACAATCAGAGATTACACGGTAAAGAAGACATGTAGACAGTCAGAGATTACACGGTAAAGAAGACATGTAGACAGTCAGAGATTACACGGTAAAGAAGACATGTAGACAGTCAGAGATTACACGGTAAAGAAGACATGTAGACAGTCAGAGATTACACGGTAAAGAAGACATGTAGACAGTCAGAGGTTACAAAGTGAAGAAGACATGTAGACAGTCAGAGATTACACGGTGAAGAAGACATGTAGACAGTCAGAGATTATACGGTAAAGAAGACATGTAGACAGTCAGAGATTACACGGTGAAGAAGACATGTAGACAGTCAGAGATTACACGGGTGAGAAGACATGTAGACAGTCAGAGATTACACGGTAAAGAAGACATGTAGACAGTCAGAGATTACACGGTAAAGAAGACATGTAGACAGTCAGAGATTACACGGTAAAAGACATGTAGACAGTCAGAGATTATACGGTAAAGAAGACATCAGTAGACAGTCAGAGATTACACGGTAAAGAAGACATGTAGACAGTCAGAGGAAACACGGAAAAAGAAGACATGTAGACAGTCAGAGATTACACGGTAAAGAAGACATGTAGACAGTCAGAGATTACACGGTAAAGAAGACATGTAGACAGTCAGAGATTACACGGTAAAGAAGACATGTAGACAGTCAGAGATTACACGAGTAAAGAAGACATGTAGACAGTCAGAGATTACACGGTAAAGAAGACATGTAGACAGTCAGAGATTACACGGTAAAGAAAGACATGTAGACAGTCAGAGATTACACGGTAAAAGAAAAGACATGTAGACAGTCAGAGATTACACGGTAAAGAAGACATGTAGACAGTCAGAGATTACACGGTAAAGAAGACATGTAGACAAGAGAGAAAGAAGACATGTAGACAGTCAGAGATTACACGGTAAAGAAGACAGAAGTAGACAGTCAGAGGTTACACGGTCAGAAGAAGACATGTAGACAGTCAGAGATTAGGACGGTAAAGAAGACATGTAGACAGTCAGAGATTACACGGTGAAGAAGACATGTAGACAGTCAGAGATTACACGGTAAAGAAGACATGTAGACAGTCACAGATTACACGGTAAAGAAGACATGTAGACAGTCAGAGATTACACGGTAAAGAAGACATGTAGACAGTCAGAGATTACACGGTAAAGAAGACATGTAGACAGTCAGAGATTACACGGTAAAGAAGACATGTAGACAGTCAGAGATTACACGGTAAAGAAGACATGTAGACAGTCAGAGATTACACGGTAAAGAAGACATGTAGACAGTCAGAGATTACACGGTAAAGAAGACTTGTAGACAGTCAGAGATTACACGGTAAAGAAGACATGTAGACAGTCAGGATTACACGGTCAAGAAGACATGTAGACAGTCAGAGATTACACGGTAAAGAAGAATGTGGACATTCAGAGATTTACACAAGACAGTTACAATCAGAGAACAAAGAAGACATGTAGACAGTCAGAGATTATAAAGCACATTCAAGAAGACATGTAGACAGTCAGAGATTACAAGATAAGAAGGAAGACATGTAGATGGTCAGAGGAATAAAAACAAGACATTAGACAGTCAGAATTATACGCTGGAAACTTAAAGGATTTCTGAGGTTTTGTAGACAGTCAGAGATTAAACAAAGTAAGGATGTAGACAGATCTGTTAAAACTTAAAGAAAACATATAGTCAGAGATTACAGGTGGAAACAGCCAAGTCAATATTTAACTTCAAGGTGCATGGAAAAATGCTGTGATATGTAACACATGGCATCCTTGGGCAATGTCCTTCTCTGATGTAATTATGTTCCTATCCACCTACTTGGACTATTAATTGGCAGGGCACAAACCCATGACCTGTTGGTAAAGAGGCTGACACGTTAAATCTGGACCAGTAATGGAAAGGAAGAAGATTGTCACAATTAGAGGACATTGAAGAAGAAAACACCATGTCCTACTAGATAATTACCCATTAGACTTCTTACATCTTGGACAGTCACTTGTCCCAAGAAAAGATGAGAAGAAAGAGAAAGTCACCCATTAGTCCTTACATCTGGATCACCATGTTCCACTAGAGACTAAATGTCAGGGAAATTAGTCCTTACATCTGGACTTCAAGGTATGTCCTGGGAATGAGAAGTCACCTTTTAGTCCTTCATCTGGATTATGTTCCTATCCACCATTAAAGAAGTCACCCATTAGTCCGAGGACGAGGAATCTGACCACTATGTCCCACTAGAGAAGTCACCCATTAGTCCTTACATCTGAACCACTATGTCCCACTAGAGAAGTCACCCATTAGTCCTTACATCTGGACCACTATGTCCCACTAGAGAAGTCACCTATTAGTCCTTACATCTGGACCACCATGTCCCATTAGAGAAATCACCCATTAGTCCTTACATCTGGACCACCATGTCCCACTAGAGAAGTCAATATTAGTCCTTACATCTGGACCACCATGTAAATTAGAGAAGTCCCCATTAGTCCTTAGATCTGGACCACTAAGTCCCACTAGAGAAGACCTGGAATCCTTACATCTAGACCACTATGTAACCACACTAGAGAAGTCACCTATTAGTCCTTACATCTGGACCACTGTAAGTAAAAGAAGTCACCTATTAGTCCTTACATCTGGACCACTATGTCCCACTAGAGAAGTCACCTATTAGTCCTTACATCTGGAGACACCATGTCCCACTAGAGAAGTCACAAGTCAGAGGAGGGGAATGGCAGAGAAGTCACCTATTAGTTCTCTGGACCACCATGTCCCATTAAAGAAGTCACCTATTAGTCCTTACATCTGGACCACCATGTACCACTAGACAAGTCACCTATTAGTCCTTACATCTGACCACCATGTACCACTAGACAAGTCACCTATTAGTCCTTACATCTAGACCACTGTAACCCACTAGAGAAGTCACCTATTAGTCCTTACATCTAGACCACTGTAACCCACTAGACAAGTCACCTATTAGTCCTTACATCTAGACCACTGTAACCCACTAGACAAGTCACCTATTAGTCCTTACATCTAGACCACCATGTCCCACTAGACAAGTCACCTATTAGTCCTTACATCTGGACCACTGTGTACCACTAGACAAGTCACCTATTTAGTCCTTACATCTAGACCACCATGTACCCACTAGAGAAGTCACCTATTAGTCCTTACATCTGGACCACTGTACCCCACTAAAGAAGTCACCTATTAGTCCTTACATCTGACCACTGTAACCCACTAGAGAAGTCACCTATTAGTCCTTACATCTGGACCACTGTAACCCTAGAGAAGTCACCTATTAGTCCTTACATCTGGACCACTGTGCCCCACTTGAGAAGTCACCTATTAGTCCTTACATCTGACCACTGTAACCCACTAGAGAAGTCACCTATTAGTCCTTACATCTGGACCACTGTAACCCACTAGAGAATTCACCTATTAGTCCTTACATCTGGACCACCATGTCCCACTAGAGAATTCACCTATTAGTCCTTACATCTGGACCACCATGTCCCACTAGAGAAGTCACCTATTAGTCCTTACATCTGGACCACCATGTCCCACTAGAGAATTCACCTATTAGTCCTTACATCTGGACCACTGTACCCCCCTAGAGAAGTCACCCATTAGTCCTTACATCTGGATCACCATGTTCCACTAGAGAATTCACCCATTAGTCCCATCTGGACCACTATGTCCCACTAGAGAAGTCACCTATTAGTCCTTACATCTGGACCACTATGTCCCATTAGAGAAGTCCCCATTAGTCCTTACATCTGGACCACCATGTCCCACTAGAGAAGTCAACCATTAGTCCTTACATCTGGACCACTCATGTCCCACTAGGAGAAGTCCCTATTAGTCTTTACATCTGGACCACTGTGCCCCACTAGAGAATTCACCTATTAGTCCTTACATCTAGACCACTGTAACGCACTGGAGAAGTCACCTATTAGTCCTTACATCTGGACCACCATGTCCTACTAAAGAAGTCACCTCATTAGTCCTTACATCTGGACCACTTTAACCCACTAGAGAAGTCACCTATTAGTCCTTACATCTGGACCACTGTAAGAAACTAGAGATGTCACCCATTAGTCCTTACATCTGGACCACCATGTCCCACTAGAGAAGTCACCTATTAGTCCTTACATCTGGACCACTATGTCCCATTAAAGAAGTCACCCATTAGTCCTTACATCTGGACCACTATGTCCCACTAGAGAAGTCACCCATTAGTCCTTACATCTGGACCACTATGTCCCACTAGAGAAGTCACCCATTAGTCCTTACATCTGGACCACCATGTCCCACTAGAGAATTCACCCATTAGTCCTTACATCTGGACCACTATGTCCCACTAGAGAAGTCACCTATTAGTCCTTACATCTGGACCACTGTAACCCACTAGAGAAGTCACCTATTAGTCCTTACATGGACCACTGTGACCACTAAAGAAGTCACCTATTAGTCCTTACATCTGGACCACTGTAACCCACTAGAGAAGTCACCTATTAGTCCTTACATCTGGACCACTGATAGATAGCCCCACTAGAGATGTCACCCATTAATTATTACACAGAATTATACAAATAAATTGATTCGACAAAGAAGAATGCAGTCAACCAGGAATAATTGCGGTACACTGAGTGATTAACTTCAGTCTACAGATATGGCAAATATTTCCACGCGAGTTACAGACCACCGATCAACTGTCCGCATAAACAAATTTTAAAAATCAGCGTAAAACAAACGCAAACGGCTACACGCCATCCGCCCCCCCCCCCCCTCCCCCCTTCCTAAGAATACGAAAATCAAATCCCGTGAACAGAGCGATAAAAAAGGAAGAAAAAATGAAACGTGAAACAGATTAAAAAAAAGAAATGAAGACAGTGACCTATAAATGCAGTCAGCCGTGGAATGTACTAGGGATGCAGCGTAACCAATTAATGAACTTTAGTCTACAACTGTGACATAGATTCTATGTTGTGAGTTAGGGATTATATATGTATGACCCTCCCGATGAAAAAACCCACACAAAACAAAGTGAAGTGGAATAATATAGAACGGTACTGAAAGGTCTAAAAGAAAGAAAACGGGAGAGAACAGAGACAATTTCGGGTGGCTCATTCTTCTTCAACATCACAGAAAGTATTGAAACGTAAAACAGATTTAAAAAAAGAAAAGAAGACAGCGGCCTTGAAATGCAGGGTAACCCAGGACTGTGTTGGTGACGAAGGGTGGGCCACCCGACAACTTCTTTGTTCTGTCACATTTTTTCTTTCTATTAGGCCTTTCTGTACCGTTCTATATTATTCCTCTTCACTAGTTATCGGCCAACTGCAGTTTTATTCCTTTTTATCAGTTCACAGAAAACAAAGTAAGGAAAGACAAAAACTAACAAACCCAACACTCCAACATACAGCAAAATAAAAAAGAAACACTCATTCTCCCACACCTCTCCCCCCTCCAAAACCCCTCCACCCCCCCCCAAAGGCAACAAAAAAAACAATGAACAAAAAACAAAAAACAAACAAAACAAAACAAAACAACAATACAAAACAAAACAAAACAACAACAGAATACAAAACAAAACAAAACAACAACAACAAAACAACAACACAAAACAAAACAAAACAACAACAAAACAACAACAAAAACAACAACAAAACAAAACAACAACAACAACGAAAACAAAAACAACAAAACAAAACAACAACAAAAACAACAACAACAACAACAACAACAACAAAACAACACAAAACAAAACAACAACACAAGACAACAAAACAACACAAAAAAGCAAAAAAACAACAAACAACAAACAAAAAACCCAAAACAAAAAACAACAAAACAAACAAACAAAAAAAAGAACATGCGCAAACCAAAAACCAAATACCCCAAAACAACCAGACAAATAAAATTAACAACAGAAATATTATGGCCGAATGCACCAATCTCCTGTGAAGTGAAATGGTAAGAAAGTAAGTAAGAACGTAAGGAAGAACATGTAAGTAAATAAGTAAGTAAATACATAAGTAGGTAAGGCCGTAAGTAAATAAGAAAGTAAGTAAATAAGTTAGAAAATAGATAAGTAAGAATGTTAGTAAGTAAGTAAACAAATCAGTAAGAAAGTAAGTCAGTAAATAATAAGTATGTAAGTAAGTAAGTAAGTAAGTAAGTAAGTAAGTAAGTATATAAATATGTAAGAAAGAAAGTACGTAAATGAATAAGTAGGAAAGACAATAAGTAAGTAAGTAAGTAAATAAGGAAGGAAGGAAGTAAATACGTAACTAAGTAAGTAAGTAATTAAGAAGGTAAGTAAGAAAGTAAATAAATAAGTAAACAAGTAAGTATGTAAGTAAGTAAATACGTAAGTAAGTAATACCATAAGTAAATAACGAACCAAGTAAGGAAGAAAGTAAGTAAGTAAATAAGAAAGAATGTGAGTGAGTAAGTAATTAAACCGTAAATAAGTAACTCAGTAAAAACGAAAGTAAATAATTAAGTAAGTAAGTAACTAAGAAAGTAAGAAAGTATGTAAGTAAGTAAGTACGTAGGTAAGTATATAAGCAAGTAAGTAAGTGGGTAAGAAAGAAAGTAACTAAATAAGTAAGTAAGAAAGTGAGTAAGCAATTACGTAAATATGTATGTAAATGAGTAAGTAAGAAAGTAAATACGCAATTACGCAAATATGTATGTAAATACGTAAGTAGGAAAGTAAACAAATACATAAGTAGGCAAGTCAGTAAGAGGGTACACGCACAGATCATCACACCCTGTGTTACACGCACAGATCATCACACCCTGTGTTACACGCACAGATCGTCACACCCTGTGTTACACGCACAGATCACCACACCCTGTGTTACACGCACAGATCATCACACCCTGTGTTACAAGCACAGATCATCACACTCTATGTTACACGCACAGATCATCACACCCTGTGTTACACGCACAGATCATCACACCCTGTGTTACACGTACAGATCATCACACCCTATGTTTCACGCACAGATCATCACACCCTATGTTACACGCACAGATCATCACACCCTATGTTACACGCACAGATCATCACACCCTATGTTACACACACAGATCATTACACCCTATGTTACACACACAGATCATTACACCCTACGTTACACACACAGATCATTACACCCTATGTTACACACGTTACACACACAGATCATTACACCTATGTTACACACACAGATCATCACACACTACGTTACACACACAGATCATTACACCCTTGTTACACACACAGATCATCACACCCTGTGTTACACACACAGATCATCACACTCTGTGTTACACACACAGATCATCACACCCTGTGTTACACGCACAGATCATCACACCCTGTGTTACACACACAGATCATCACACTCTGTGTTACACAGATCATCACATCACACACAGATCATCACTCATCACACACTACGTTACACACAGATCATCACACTCTACGTTACACACACAGATCATCACACCCTACGTTACACACACAGATCATCACACTCTGTGTTACACACACAGATCATCACACACTACGTTACACACACAGATCATCACACTACGTTACACACACAGATCATCACACACTACGTTACACACACAGATCATCACACTCTACGTTACACACACAGATCATCACACACTACGTTACACACACAGATCATCACACTCTACGTTACACACACAGATCATTACACCCTACGTTACACACACAGATCATCACACACTACGTTACACACAGATCATCACACACTACGTTACACACAGATCATCACACACACAGACAGATCATCACACACTACGTTACACACACAGATCATCACACACTACAACACACACAGATCATCACACTACTTACACACACAGATCATCACACACACACACACAGATCATCACACACTACGTTACACACACAGATCATCACACCCTATGTTACACACACAGATCATCACACCCTATGTTACACACACAGATCATCACACCCTACGTTACACACACAGATCATCACACACTACGTTACACACACAGATCATCACATCTATGTTACAGATCATCACACACTACGTTACACACACACACAGATCATCACACCCTATATTACACACAGATCCATCACACACACAGATCATCACACCCTATGTTACACACACAGATCATCACACCCTATGTTACAAGCACAGATCATCACACCCTATGTTACACACACAGATCATCACACCCTGTGTTACACACACAGATCATCACACCCTATGTTACACACACAGATCATCACACCCTATGTTACACACACAGATCATCACACCCTGTTCATTGTATTTACAAGCACAGATCATCACACTCTATGT
>JAXRKP010001128.1:0-15000 GCA_037039925.1 Doris montereyensis | reverse complement strand
AAAGCCAGACAAAGTTGACTAAAGCTAGATAAAGTTGACTGAAGATAGGCAAAAGTTGATTAAAGCCAGACAAAGCTGACTAAAGCTAGACAAAGTTGACTAAAGCCAGACAAAGTTAACTAAAGCCAGACAAAATTGACTAAAACCAGACAAAGTTGACTAAAGGTAGACAAAGTTGACTAAAGCCAGACAAAGTTGACTAAAAGCTAGACAAAGTTGACTAAAGCAAGATAAAGTTGACTGAAGATAGGCAAAGTTGATTAGAAAAAAAACCAGACAAAGCTGACTAAAGCTAGATAAACTTGACTGAAGCAAGATAAACTTGAATAAAGCTAGACAAAGTTGACTAAAGCCAAACAAAGTTGACGAAAGCAAAGTTGACAAGCAAAGTTGACTAAAGCTAGAAAAAGTTGCCGTTTGCTAGATAAAGTTGACTAAACCTCCACAAAGTTGACCTGAGCTAGAAAAAGTTGACTAAAGCTATACAAAGTTGATATATGCTACACAGAGTTGATGTAAGCTACACAAAGTTGACTTAAACGAGACAAAATTAAACTATAACTAGACAAAGGCGACTAAAGCCAGACAAGGTTGACTAGAGCTAGACAAAGTTGAGTTAGGGAAGGCACAGTTGACTCAAGCTAGACAAAGTTAACGTAATCTAGACAAATTTGACTTGACCTAGACAAAATTGACTTCAGCTAAACAATGTTGATTAAAATTAGACAACGTTAACCAAGAAAGAGGTGACTTCAGCTAGACAAAGTTAACTTAAGCTAGACAAAGTTAACTAAGCTAGACAAAGTTAACTCAAGTTAGACAAAGTTAACTTAAGCTAGACAAAGTTAATTAAATCCGGGAAAAAAATAAGTTGGACAAAAAGTGGCTAAACGCTAGAAAGTTTGAATCAAGCTAGACAAGTTTGAATAAACTTTTAAATCAATTTAGACAACAAGTTCGCATGAACCTAGACAAATTTGAATCCATCTAGTCAAGTTTGAATCATTGTAGACAAATTTGAATCAATCTAGACAAGTTTGAATCAATCTAGACAAGTTTGAATCAATCTAGACAGGTTTGAATCAATCTAGACAAGTTTGAATCAATTTAGACAAGTTTGAATCATTCTAGACAGGTTTGAATCAAACCTAGACAAGTTTGAATCAATCTAGACAAGTTTGCATCAATGTAGACAATTTTGAATTAATCTAGACGTTAGACAAGATTGAACCAAGATAGACAAAGTGAACCAAGGTAGACAAGAGTGAACCAAGATAGACAAGAGTGAACCAAGATAGACAAGATTGAACCAAGCTAGACAAGTTTAAACTAAGCTAGACAAGATCTTACCAAGCTAGACAAGGTTAAACCAAGCTATGTAAGATTGAATCAAGCTAGACAAGATTAAACCAGGCTAGACAAGATTGAATCACGCTAGACAAGATTGAACCAAGCTAGACAAGATTGAACCAAGCTAGACAAGATTGAACCAAGACAAGATTGAATCAATCTAGACGAGGTTCAACTCAATCTAGAAATTTGAACCAAGCTAGACAAGATTGAACCAAGCTAGACAAGAGTTGAACCAAACTAGACAAAATTGAACCAAGCTAGACAAGATTAAACTAAGCTAGACAAGATCGAATCAAGCTAACAACATTAAACCAAGCTAGGCAAGATTAAACCTTGCTTGACAAGATTGAACCAAGCTAGACAAGATTAAACCAAGCTAGACAAGATTGAATCAAGCTAGACAAGATTGAATCAAGCTACAAAGATTAAACAAGCTAGACAACACCTTACCAAGCTAGACAAGATTAAACCAAGCTAGTGAAGATTAAATCAAGCTAGACAAGATTGAATCAAGCTAGACAAGATTGAACCAAGCTAGACAAGATTGAATCAAGCTAGACAAGATTGAACCAAGCTAGACAAGATTGAACCAAGCTAGACAAGATTGAATCAAGCTAGACAAGATTCAACTAAGCTAGACAAGATTGAACCACGCTAACAAGATTGAATCAAGGTAGGTAAGGTTGAACCAAACTAGACAAAATCGAACCAAGCTAGACAAGATTAAACCAAGCTAGACAAGATCGAACCAAGCTAGACAACATTAAACCAAGCTAGACAAGATTAAACCTTGCTAGACAAGATTGAACCAAGCTAGACAAGATTAAACCAAGCTAGTGAAAATTAAAAGATTGAACCAAGCTAGACAAGAATAGAATCAAGCTAGAAAAGATTGAACCAAGCTACACAAGGTCCAACAAAGTTAGACAAGATTGAACCAAGCTAGACAAGATTAAACCAAGCTAGACAAGACCTTACCAAGCTAGACAAGATTAAACCAAGCTAGTGAAGATTAAATCAAGCTAGACAAGATTGAACCACGATACACAAGATTGAATCAAGCTAGACATGATTGAATCAAAGTAGAAAGGATTGAACAAAGCTAGACAACATCTTACCAAGCTAGACAAGATTGAATCAAGCTAAACAAGATTGAACCAAGCTAGACAAGATTGAACTAAACTAGAAAAGATCAAATCAAGCTATACAAGATTGAACCACGCTACACAAGATTGAATCAATTTAGACATGATTGAACCACGCTATACAAGACTGAACCAAACTTAGACAAGATCGAATCAAGCTAGACAAGATTGAACCACGCTACACAAGATTGAATCAAGTTAGACAAGATTGAATCTAGCTAGACGAAGTGAATCAAGCTAGACAAGATTAAATCAAGCTAGACAAGATTGAATCAAGCTACCTAGACAAGATTGAATCAAAGTAGACAAAATTGAATCAAGCTAAACAAGATTGTACCAAGCTAGACAAGATTGAATCAAGCTAACAAGATTGAACCAAGCTAGACAAGATTGAACCAAACTAGAAAAGATCAAACCAAGCTATACAAAATTGAACCACGCTACACAAGATTGAATCAATTTAGACATGATTGAACCAAACAAGACTGAACCAAGCTAGACAAGATCGAATCAAGCTAGACAAAATTGAACCACGCTACGCAAGATTGAATCAAGTTAGACAAGATTGAATCTAGCTAGACAAGATTGAATCAAGCTAGACAAGATCGAATCAAGCTAAACAAGATTGAATCAAGCTGTACAAGATTAAATTAAGCTAGACAAGATTGAATCAAGCTAGACAAGATTGAATCAAGCTAACAAGATTGAATCAAGCTAGACAAGATTGAACCAAGCTAGACAAGATTGAACCAAGCTAGACAAGATTGAACCAGATAGAAAGATTAAACCAAGCTGGACAAGATTAAACCAAGCTAGACAAGATCGAATCAAGCTAGACAAGATTAAACCAAGCTAGACAAGATTGAACCAATCTAGACAAGATTGAATCAAGCTAGACAAGATTGAATTGAACCAAGCTAGACAAGATTGAATCAAGCTAGACAAGATTGAATCAAGCTAGACAAGATTGAATAAAGCTAAACAAGATTGAACCAAGGTAGACAAGATTGAACTAAGCTAGACAAGATCGAATCAAGCTAGACAATATTGAATCAAGCTAGACAAGATTGAACCAAGCTAGACAAAATTGAACTAAGCTATAAAAGATTGAACCAAGCTAGACAAAATCGAACCAAGCTAGACAAGATTGAACCAAGCTAGACAAGATTAAATCAAGCTAGACAGATTCAATCAAAACTAGACAAGATTGAACCAAAGACAAAGATTGAATCAAGCTAGACAAGATTGAACCACGCTAGACAAGATTGAATCAAGCTAGACAAGATCGAACCAAGCTAGACAAGATTGAATCAAGCTAGACAAGATTGAACCAAGCTAGACAAGTTTGAACAAGCTATACAAGATTGAACCAACAAGATTGAATCAATCTAGACAATTGGACCAAGCTAGACAAGAACGACAAGATTGAATCAAGCTAGACAAGATTGAATCAATCTATACTATTGAACCAAGCTAGATAAGATTGAACAAAGCTAGACAAGATTGAATCAAGCTAGACAAGATTCAATCAATCTAGACAATTGAACCAAGCTAGACAAGATTGAATCAAGCTAGACAAGATTGAATCAATCTATACAGGATTGAACCAAGCTAGACAAGATTGAATCAAGCTAGACAAGATTGAATCAAGATACAAAATTGAACCAAGCTAGACAAGATTGAATCAAGCAAGATTGAATCAACCTAGACAAGATTGAACCAAGCTAGACAAGATTGAATCAAATCAAGATTGAATCTAGACAGGATTGAACCAAGCTAGACAAGATCAAACAAAGCTAGACAAGATTGAATCAAACTAGACAAGATTGTATCAAGCTAGACAAGATTGAATCAAGCTAGACAAGATTGAATCAAGCTAGAACATTGAAGGATTACAAGATTGAATCAATCTAGACAAGATTGAACCAACCAAGCTAGACAATATTGAATCAAGCTAGACAAGATTGAACCAAGCTAGACAAAACTGAACCCAGCTAATCATTATTCAAACAAGCTAGACAAGATTGAATTAACCTAGACAAGATTGAATCAAGCTAGACAAGATTGAACCAAGCTAGACAAGATGGAATCAAGAAATCAAGCTAGACAAGATCGAATCAAACTAGACAAGATTGAATCAAGCTAGACACGATTGAACCAAACTAGACACGATCGAACCAAGCTAGACAAGATTGAACCAAGCTAGACAGGATCGAATGAAGCTAGACAAGATTGAATCAAGCTAGACAAGATTGAATCAAGCTAGACAAGATTGAATCAAGCTAGACAAGATTGAATCAAGCTAGACAAGAATGAATCAAGCTAGAAAAGATCGAACCAAGCTAGACAAGATTGAATCAAGCTAAACAAGATTCAACCAAGCTAGTCGAGATTGAACTAAGCTAATCCCCTAGACAAGATTGAACCAAGCTAACCATACTTCAAACAAGCTAGACAAAATTGAACCAAGTTATTCATTATTCAAACAAGCTAGACAAGATTGAACCAAGCTAGTCATCACTGCAAGAAACTAAACAAGATTGAACCAAGCTAATCACTACTGAAACAAGCTAGACAAGATTCAATCAAACTAGTGAAGATTGAACCAAGCTAGTCACCATTGAAACAAGCTAGTGACCATTGAACCAAGTTAGTCACCATTGAACCAAGTTAGTCACCATTCAATCAAGCTAGTGAAGATTGAATCAATCGAATCACCATTCAAACAGGCTAGTGAAGATTGAAACAAGCAAATCACCATTCAAAGAAGCTAGACAAGATTGAACCAAGCTAATCACTATTCAAACAAGCTAAACAACTGTTAGTCTTGCTTAAGAGAACTGACTCAAATTAGACAAGATTGTATAATTTAAGCTAGAAAATACCGAGTCATGCTAAACATTACAAGCCTGAAACAAACTAGGCATGGTTGATTTAAGCTGTAAAAAATGTAATTGTCAGTTAAATCACTAAACCGAGAAGACCATATAATTACACTACAAAACAAAATACGAATACAAGTATTAGATGGTATCGGCTCCTCTGTGACGTGATGCTTGGAAAGAACAGAGCTTTTCATCTGAACTCCTGACAATTAACCCTGTCACGCCCAAGCTGCACTGTAAGGTAGCGATGTTAGTCAGCAGTCTTATTTCTTATTTCATGAGGCTGTCACTGAGAGTGGCTTGAAGACGTGGATGTGCTTACGTTCCAAAAAACTTGACTACGAGAAACACACAATAAGCACTTTATTATATTTTAAAAATGCAGATCACAACGTGTTTGGCTTAAAATAGACAAAAGCTGCAGCCACGTTTTCTCTCTCTCCTCTTCTCACCCTCCAATGAAAGAAAATAAAAAAAAAATACAACAACAACAACAAAACAAACAAACAAAAACAAAGAACAACAACAATAAAAAAAAACCAACTCAAAACACCCCCACCCCCACACCCCCCTCCCCATCCCTCCCAAAACCCAACAAAACAAAACACATAAAAATAACAACCACACAAACATCAAACAAAACAACTCTAAATTTCCGGTAAAAGGACTATAATTGAATAGTAAATAAATAGTTATGACAATAAGTGCCCAAAGCAGTCACCAAAAAGAGCTAAAAGTCGTTGCCATGACAATGTGCCCGTAAATAAATTCTACGTGCCAGTCTGCGGATACCACA
Source organism: Doris montereyensis (assembly GCA_037039925.1). NCBI lineage: Eukaryota > Metazoa > Mollusca > Gastropoda > Nudibranchia > Dorididae > Doris > Doris montereyensis. Next base: position 8,821 of record JAXRKP010001128.1, on the reverse strand, counting down.
CGCCATGTGTCCGTAGTTTGTTTGTTTGTTTCATTGACATTTACCCTGTCCACCATTGCGGTGATCTCAGGGTGGATTAAGAGGACACAGCAAAATGAAAGATAAGCGAAAGAAGGAAATGAAAGAAGAAGGACCTACTAGTAGCCCCCGCCAACCACGCGCGTACCCGTAGATTGTGCGGGCATACGACACGATGTGGTCCAATAGGTTTTCCCCGAGTTGACTAAGGGACATAACTGCATATAACATTGGCATTGTATTTGAATAACATACCTTCTGATGTAAACCGTCAGTAGTTTCTCCCCGACGCCGCTATGTGGTTGCGGTGAAGGGGTTACAACTTGCCATAATAAAATAAGCTTAATGTTGTCAACATAAGATAATTTTTAAAAAAATAATTTAAAAAAACATAGAAGAAAAGTTCCCACAATGAGCTAAAAACAAACAAGTGCCAATAACAAAACTTGACACAGACACAGACTATACCCACGCCTACACACGCACACATACGCTTACACATTTATACATACATACATACATACATGATACATACATACAAACATACATACATACATACACACAAACATACATACATATATACATACATACATACATACTACATACATACATGCATACATTCATACATACATACACACACATACATACATACATACACACATTGCATACATACACACATACATACATACATACAGATAGATAGACACAAGCACACACACACACATACACACACACGCACACGTTCACACTCAAACACAGCATGGTCACTTACCGGCCGTTGTCTGCTAATACCAAGTGCGTCCCGGTTGTGGGCGGGGTCGTCGGCTCCATTGATCCGGGGGTCAAGCCTGGGGTCAAGCCTCGGGTCAACGTAGCGGAATTCTTTGGCAGTCGCCATGTTGTTGCTTGTTCACTTCACACAGTAATTTCCAACACTGACACAAATTACAACACACACAGATACTCGTACGCACGCACATGAAAATCTCAGAAATAGTTACTTCTTTCTTCAAAGATTTGGAAATAAACTTGGACAAGGGGACGCTATCGATTCCTGAAATCCATTTTTAGTGTGTTGTTGTATGTAATCCAAGGGGGAAAACTCTCAGGTTAACGTCGAATTAGAGAAATGTGTTTCGATGATAAGATTAATGAAACTGTTAGCACAGTGGACATAAATCAGTTACACATGCGGACGTAAAGGAAAGTGATAGTCGTTGTATTAGGAGGGAAGAAAAAATATATCCTTTAAATCCAGTCATTTAGAAACTTCACGTTTGGTGACGACAGTTTCATGAAATTCCACACTGACAGTCTTTCTTTGACCTGTGGAAATAAATGTTTAGAATAATATCATTATCATTGAGTTACAAACATTCAGTTTTGACATAGAATCTAGATCTAGTTGTGTTCGAACAAATTGGGTTATACCCAATTCCTTTTTGACTTAGATCTAGTTGTCTTCGAACAAAATATATATATATATATATATATATATATATATATATATAAAGAAAGAAAATATATATATAATAATATAATATATATATATATATATATATATTCAATATATATATAAAATATATTATTCATTCATTCATTTTTTTTACTTAGATCTAGTTGTCTTCGAACAAAATTGGGTTATATTCATTCATTCATTTTGACTTAAATCTAGTTGAGAATGTTAAATCTAGTTGTCTTCGAACAAAATTGGGTTATACCCATTCATTCCTTTTTGACTTAGATCTAGTTGTCTTCGAACAAAATTGGGTTATATTCATTCATTCATTTTTGACTTAGATCTAGTAGTTTTCGAATAAAATTGGGTTACATTCAATCATTCAATTTTGACTTAAATCTAGTTGTCTTCAAAACAAAATTGGGTTACATTCATTCATTCATTTTTGACTTCGATCTAGTTGTCTTCGAACAAATTTTAAATTAACAAAATCTCTAGGATAGACAGTATAATGGAAATGAAGGTGAAACGTAAAAATATGAACTTTCTTTTTCCTTCATTATTTTGTTGTTCTTTTTTGGAAGATGTGATGGGGTGAAATTCGGGACGACTGTCTTGTTGGTTCTGGCGCGCACCACAAAAAAACTCTAATTTTTTATAGACAAGACTATATAAAATTGTTCATGAATATAGATAATTTTGATTATAAATACTTTTTCAACTAGTTTCATGTACATTTTACTCGGGGACATAGATTCAAGATATATATTACATGAAGTTAAAATTCAGTTGTTTTTTTTTAAAATAAAAAATTATTATAAGAACAGTCAAAACAGGGAACAGTTTACAGTTCAAAACAAACAATTCAAAAAGTAGTTTTTTTTTCAATGCCCTTAACAAGAAGCTCTATAATTTAAATCATGTTTTGTGATGAATGACTGTGCATTGACCTGATTTATTATTGTGTGTTTCATCGTCTTTAAAACTCTATGATTGTATTAAGATTTATGCGACATTTAAAGGTCAAACGTCCAACCTAACCTGTTACACGATATTTGATGTGATATATTTTGGAAACTAATAGAGGGAATCAAGGATCGATTTTCTCCTGGTACACAACTGATATTAAAGGTTGACCTATATTAATATAGGCCCTATCCCTGCACACTGTCAACATCACCGACTTTTCCCCATTTATCCCCCAGGAGGAAACTTCACTCAAAATTCTTCTCAAATTAATGGAAAGTATAATACAACATTTTTGAGTGCGTTTCTTTGAAGTAATCCTGTCCACCATGACATATACAGTACAGCTGCCTGTTAGGCGCTTCGTAGTAACACTCTGATAATACCCTTCTCCGTTCTTTTGTCTGTAGCCTACTCATCCGCGCCAAAATCGAGTTTGTAAGTCAAACTGCAGTACTTTTTCTAATTATTCTCCGGCCACACTTGAGCAGTTTTTCAGCGAACAGGGCGCAAGCTCATTCGATGCGTTCGTTCTCAGGTGTGGACCGCTGTTACAGGCTTAGCTGTGCACAGAGTTTTATGTCACGACCGGGACATGTTCGGTATATGCGATCTGTGTGGCGAACACAGAAATCTCCCCTCCTACCAACCCCCCCCCCCACAAAAAACAACAACAACAACAAATAAACAAACAAGCAACAAAACAAAACAAAACAAAACAACAACTCCCAGCAACAACATAATAAAACAAAAACAAAAAACAACAACAAAACAACATATCCACATTACAACATTTTGTGCGTTGTTGTTTTGTTCGTGAGCCCTGTTCGTCGCAAAACGCTCAGGTGTGGACACACCGACCATTAACGTACACCTTCGTAACGAAACACTCGGCTCGTGAACCAGTGTGGCCTTGATTGCAATCTTACGACACTGTCGAATACGCTAAAACAGGTTTTCGTGGTAGAAACACAAAGAAGAAAAAGCAATGGAATTCTTTACCTCCTTGCCTATAGTAATTATAATGATACCATTACAAGAAAAAAAAAAAAAAGAAATCTTCCTCGGTCATCGGTTGTTCAGTGGAAATGGGAGAGGGATTAAGTTGTCCAGAGGCAATGTGACAGCCTCTTAACCGAAATGTCGTGTGTTCGTGCTGGACAGGTTGAAAGTTGTTCTCGAGTTTATTCGATTAAACTCCTCCCCCCCCCCACCCAACGCCCCACTCCCCTTCCCTCCCCTTGGTTCAGGTAGGTGGATCGACACCAAATCTTATCGGAGACGGACGATGAAAAGGAGGTCCTATGTGCATATTCCAACACTCTGAGCATGTGAAATATCCCCTGGCTATATAAAGCGTTGTCAGGGGCAAAACATATCAAAAATCGTACAACAACAACAAAACCTTCGTCGTGGATGACGGCGAAATCAAATCAAGATGAAAAGAAAAAATAACACCGACGGTGTTTTGGCCTAAACAACGCTGTGTCGATGTGGGCGTGACTGGTGTTACAACTTTTACTGATGTGGGTTTGATTAGCAACGTCAATGGGTGTGTCATGGATTGGGTAGGAAAGCTACGGTTGAGTGGACGACGGGCGCGCACGGAATTCATTTTCTTTCTTAGCTATTACTTTATTTGACAATCGGTTTGTTACTCAACCACTTCCTGGTTATGTTTAAGGTAACGAACGTGTCATTGATTTGTACGATGCATGAGAACATTTCATTATGGTATGAAATGAATATCTAAACCATCGGTTGTATATCGTATGAAATGAATGTCTAAACCAGCGGTTGTGTATGGTATGAAATGAATATCTAAACCAGCGGTTGTGTATGGTATGAAATGAATGTCTAAACCAGCGGTTGTGTATGGTATGAAATGAATGTCTAAACCAGCGGTTGTGTATGGTATGAAATGAATATCTAAACCAGCGGTTGTGTATGGTATGAAATGAATATCTAAACCAGCGGTTGTGTATGGTATGAAATGAATATCTAAACCAGCGGTTGTGTATGGTATGAAATGAATTTCTAAACATGCGGGTGTGTATGGCATGAAATGAATATTTAAACCAGCGGTTGTGTATGGTATGAAATGAATATCTAAACCACCGGTTGTATATGGTATGAAATGAATATCTAAACCAGCGGTTGTGTATGGTATGAAATGAATATCTAAACCAGCGGTTGTGTATGGTATGAAATGAATATCTAAACCAGCGGTTGTGTATGGTATGAAATGAATATCTAAACCAGCGGTTGTGTATGGTATGAAATGAATATCTAAACCAGCGGTTGTGTATGGTATGAAATGAATGTCTAAACCAGCGGTTGTGTATGGTATGAAATGAATATCTAAACCAGCGGTTGTGTATGGCATGAAATGAATATTTAAACCAGCGGTTGTGTATGGTATGAAATGAATATCTAAACCAGCGGTTGTGTATGGTATGAAATGAATATATCTAAACCAGCGGTTGTGTATGGTATGAAATGAATATCTAAACCAGCGGTTGTATATGGTATGAAATGAATATCTAACCCAGCGGTTGTGGATGGTATGAAATGAATATCGAAACCAGCGGTTGTGTATGGTATGAAATGAATATCTAAACCAGCGGTTGTGTATGGTATGAAATGAATTTCTAAAGCAACGGTTGTGTATGGTATGAAATGAATGTCTAAAGCAGCGGTTGTGTATGGTATGAAATGAATTTTAAACCAGCGGTTGTGTATGGTATGAAATGAATTTCTAAAGCAGCGGTTGTGTATGGTATGAAATGAATTTCTAAAGCAGCGGTTGTGTATGGTATGAAATGAATTTCTAAAGCAGCGGTTGTGTATGGTATGAAATGAATTTCTAAACCAGCGGTTGTGTATGGTATGAAATGAATTTCTAAAGCACGGGTTGTGTATGGTATGAAATGAATTTCTAAAGCACGGGTTGTGTATGGTATGAAATGAATGTCTAAACCAGCGGTTGTGTATGGTATGAAATGAATATCTAAACTAGCGGTTGTGTATGGTATGAAATGAATATATCTAAACCAGCGTGTATGTGTGAATGGTATGAAATGAATAATCTAAACCAGCGGTGTGTATGGTATGAAATGAATTTCTAAACCAGCGGTGTGTATGGTATAAATGAATTTCTAAACCAGCGGTTCTGTATGGTATGAAATGAATGTCTAAACCAGCGGTTGTGTATGGTATGAAATGAATGTCTAAACCAGCGGTTGTGTATTGTATAAAATGAATGTCTAAACCAGCGGTTGTGTATGGTATGAAATGTATGTATGTATGTATGTATGTATGCCTGTATCTTTTATGTATATATGTATGTATGTATGTCATGTGTATATATGTATGTATGTATGTAGTCTATGTATGTATGTATGTATGTATGTATGTATGTATGGGTGTCATGTATGTATGTGCTGTATGTATGTATATCTGTGTGTATGTACGTACTGTCGGCATGTGTGTATGTACTGTACGTATTGTCTCGTATAGTATGCATGTATGTATGTTTTGTTATGTATGGATGATCTATGTAATATATGTATGTATGTATGTATGTATGTAAGTATGTATGTTATGTTATGTGTGTATGTATGCATGCTATGTATGTATGTATGCATGTATGTATGGTACGCATGCATTCATGTATGTATGTATTGTCATGTAGTGTGTATGCATTTAATGTGTGAATGTATGTGTGTATGATATGTACTGCGTTGTAGGTATATCTATGTATTTGTGTATGTATGTATGTATGCGTATGTATGTATATCAGTATGTGTGTATAGTATGTATGTTTATGCTATGTAGTGTATGTAGGTAGATGTATTGTATGTATGTAATGTATGTATGTCTGTGGGTTATGTATGTATGTATGTATGAATGTATGTTTGTATGTATGTATGTAGGTGTAGTGGTACTGTGAGGCATATGTACGTATGTATGTATGATATGTGGAGTATGTATGTACTGTATTCGTATGCTATGTAATGTATGTGATGATTATGATGATGTATGCTATTGTATGTATGTGTATGTATGTATGTAGTTGTATGTATGTGTGTACGTAGTGTATGATATAGTAGGGTTGTATGCATGTATGTTATGTATGTATGTAATGTAGTGTAGTGTATGTATCGTATGTATGTATGTATACAGTTTATGACATGCGTATGTCATGTGTCGGCTGTGTATATTATGTACGTATGTATGTTGTGTATGTATTGTATGTATGTGTGTATGTATATACTGTATGTATGCATGCGCATGATTGTACTTTATCGTATGTCTGTATGCATGTATGTGTGTATGTGTGCTATGAATGCAGGCCAGTAATTATGTATATTTGTTTCTATGTATGTATGTAAGGTATGATTATGTATGTAGGCATGTCTATAAGTCATGTCATTGTCGTGTATGCATGTATGTATGTATGCATGTATATAGTTTGGTCATGTATATTATTAGTATGATGTAGTACTGCGTGTATGTATGTAATTTGTGTATGTATCGTAGGCATGTGTTCGTATGTGTGTATGTATGTATGTATGATATGTTAGTGTAAGAGTAATGTTATGTATGTATGTATGCTAGGTATACAGGTATGTATGTAGCGTACTCATGTATGTATAAATGTATATATGTATGTTTGTTTGTATGTATGTAGGCATGTTATGTAAGTGTTTGTATCGCATGGAGGCATGTATGTATGTATGTAGTTGTATGTATGTTATGTATGTAGTGTATGTAGTGTACGTATGTATGTAGCATGTATGTAGGTATGCATGTATTTACTGTATGTATTGTATGTATGTATGTATATATCTGTATGTCATGTATGATGTATGATAGGAGGCATGTTTATATCTGTTTATGTGGTTGTGGGTTTATGTATGAGGATCTATGCTATGTGTGTATGTGTGTTTGTATGTGCATGTGGGTATGTATGTCATGTATGCAGGCCGCATGTTTGTATGTTTGTCATGTATGTAGTGTATGTATGTTTGTGTGTACGTACGTACGTGCGTAATGTTATGTAAGCCATGTTTACATGTATGTATGTGTGTACTGTGTATGTGCGTGTAATGTATGTAGGGCTGCTGTGTATGTTTGTATGTATGTATGTATGTATGTATGTATGTATGTATGTATGTATGTATGTATGTATAACTCCCATCGTTGGGCACACGCTATCACTATCCCTGACCCTTCACCATCCTCTACCCTACCCCATCCGCCCGCCCCCCACCACCCACCACCCCTACGAAACCGCCCACCCCTAGCCTGCCCCCTCCCCACCTCCTCCTATCCAGGCAAAGTTGAGTCGCTCTGGCAGTTCACCCCGTGTTGCCCCATCTATCGGCAACGTGCTCAATGGTGAGCATCTTTGCACAACCCCTCCCCCTTTTTTTTTTGGTGTTGGTTTGTTGTTGGGTTTTGATTTTTTGTTTTTTTGGTTTTTTGGTTTGTTTTTGGGTTTTTTTGTTGGTTTTTTTTTTTTTTTGGAAGGGTTCTACGTTCACTACTTACCGGAAGCAACTTTGCGCACGGTTTCTTATTATTACGGAATACACCCTATTTTATCACCAAGGAGAAAATACTTAAGACTTCGATAATTTGAAAACCTCAGATAAGTTGTTTACTCTGTTTCGCTATTGCATCGATACTTTGTAATTTATATACATTTCGCACTTTCGAGTGTAAGTTTTTGCCTTGATTGATACTTCCTTTTCATTCATTCTCTATCATTTCTTCTTTCTGACCCCAGGAGATATACATCTAGTCTTATAGTTATCTTCTTTTTTCGTTCTTGTTTCCCATACATGTCTCTCTCTCATTTTCTTTCTTTCTATTTCTCTCTCTCTCTCTCTCTCTCTTTCTTTCTTTTTCTCTCTCTCTCTCTACTCTCTCTCTCTCTCTCTCTCTCTCTCTCTCTCTCTCTCTCTCTCTCTCTCTCTCTCTCTCTCCTCTCTCTCTCTATCTATATATATATATATATATATATATATATATATATATATATATATATATATATATATATATATATATATATATATATATATATATTTTCTCCTTTTCTCTATCTCCTTCACCTTTTATTCCTTACTTATTTTTATATTTTATTTCATTTTAGATCTGAACTTCCATTCTCGCTCATTCTTCACATCTCCCACTACTACGTTTCTTATCATCACTGTCTTTTTCTTTCTGTTTTCTTCTGGCATCACATTGTGTGATGCCTGAAATCAAATACTTAGATTTAGATTCTAGATATTTCTCGTTTGTTGTCTGACGAAGGGTTATACCCGAAACGTCACGTGTTTTTTTCCGTCTTTATTGGTGGAATTGTCA
>JAXRKP010001127.1:145000-163722 GCA_037039925.1 Doris montereyensis | reverse complement strand
CAAACCGCCCACTGCATAGAAAGAAAGAAGATTCAAAACATGTGGCCCATAAAATGTTTTAACACAATAAACGCATATTATTTCTGTGTAACTGAAAATGTTTTCTGCAACTTATCGCACATAAATGTTTAGTTTTGTTATTGTGAGTAACTTTTTTTTATACCAGTTCTTTTCTCTAATTCTGTTGCAGTCAATAAAACAATATATACAAAGACTTCACTTGTGTGATTTTGTCCTTTTTTTCAACCTTTAGTTTTTAGGGTATGAAAAATGTTCTTCATGATGAAAAGTATATATTATCTTCATAAAGAAAAAGAAACACAAAGAAACACAGTGTAACTAAGTAGGATACCTGTTGCTGTCCACAGGTCAGGTAACACCAAACATTCAAGAAGTTATGATAACAACTGGGACAACGTTGAAGAGTCTGCCTTGGCACAGCTACCTGGGTATCCAGGGTTAAAATCTGCTTGTCGGAACAACATGCCGTATCTTTCCCTAAAGATGGACAGAAATGGACTCCAGCTTTCGTGAACATGGCACATAAGAAGAAATATTCAAATAATAGTTCTAAAAGAAGAACAAAAATTTAATCGCATTTATGAATGACTTATACAGGTGGGGGAAAAAACGATTTCAGTATATTCAAGATTTAAATACTACTAAACTCAGTTTTCAGATTTGTTTTTTCTCAGGTGGACATCTGGCTCCACCTTAATCTTGCATACACTTAATAACATCTTTCCTTGAAGTCCATAAGATGGAGTTACATGTGTATAGGATACAAAATAATAATAATAATAATAATAATAATAATAATAATAATAATAATAATAATAATAAATCTTTATTGTCCAAAGAAGGAAATTTTTCTTTTGATTTACATTTCTCATGTTACAAAATACATTTAGTACAATAAGTTTACACATAATGTGGCGTTCAGCACATCGTTCTCTCTCACTATTGTATAACACAATTGAACATAATATAACCATGATTAACATTCACACACACACACGCACACTCATCACACTCACACCGCCCAGCCACCCCTGCCTCCACCGCCCTACTCACCCAATCCTCCCCCTAACCCCCCCCCACATGCACACACACACACACACACACACACACACAAAGCTCCATACTCCTCTCAATCGCCCATTGTCATACCACCACTGTAGATGGTGACAAATTAAATGCACAAATATTCCGCAAGCTCATTTCCTAGCCTCGATACGGCCAGATATAAAATGACGAAATAAAAATAACAACAATGATCACAACAACAGCAACGTAAACAATTATAATAAACAATAATAACAACAATATTATAGTAGTATTAAATAATTTTTTTTAGAAGACAAAAACACAAAAACAGAAATGGAAATTACAGACAGATAAAGATAAGATGATAGATAGACATAACTAGAAAACTTATCTAAAATAACAAGAAATATGCGCTTCCTGCTAGTTTTCAACAACTTTTTCTTAAAGTCTCCTCTTTCCGTCTTTTCATCCTTTGCGAAAATCTTTCTGGGGCTTTTTACTTTTATTCTTCTTTTCTTCATCTTGTCTTTATTTTCCTTTTTTGTTTATGTTCTCTCTATGTAAACGCACAGTTATGAGTAAAGGCGCTTGCTGTCTATCACTGGCCTTTGTTGAATCTTAAAATAATTCAATGTGGGTGAAACCACAAAACATTTACCATGAAAATAATTTTTAGTTGATAGCAACATTCTGATCCTTGGTAAACAGAGATGGAAGACACACTTTTAATCTGTACTCATAGGAGCAAATTATCTTATTATCTTTAACTTTGAGATCACCATGCTGCAGTGAGTAAACAGATGATTAACCAAACCAAGTTCTTTCATCTCTTCCCTAATGTCAACTGCCCATTTTTTTTTCTTCTATTGTCCACTGAGGTGGTTGTGCTCATTAAAAGTGCTGTATGATTCCTTTACTTTCTTATGAGGAATCAACAGTAATCACATACGTTATAACACAGAACTACCAAATTATTTTATTGAAAATCATGCTTGTCATGACGTATAACTTTACAGCAGAAGTTGAAAGAATCTAGTAAAAAAGTCAATTCATAAAGCTTAACTTTATATTTCCGGTGGTTTTATTGCCCCACAGAAGGAGAAACATAGGGAAATTCACCTGGAAGGTCTGGACAATTCCTTGAAAGCTGCAAGGCCTGCATCAGAAGTGAATTTTTGCTGACCACTGTAAGGACAATTTAACTTGTGGTTAGGATTGTCTTGGGGAATTACCACACTGCCCATACCAAATGCAGTCACTCTTAATCTGGGAAATGGAGAAGAGTTCATCAAAATTTTGTAAAAAAGGAAGAGAAGATGTGATGAAAACAATAATCATAATGTCACTGAAAATGATAGAAAAAATGACCTAAGATAACAGTGCAATGTCCTGTGTAACTTTAAAATGTAATAATCAATTAGAATGACAAAAAAAAGAGTCTAGAGGTCAATCCTCAATGTAAACATTCGGTTATGTTTCTTATTGACACTATTTTGTCTTTCTCTTTTCTTCCCTTTAACCAAAGCAAATAAAGGGAAAATTTGTGGTTGGCTTCTGTGCAACATACTAGCCCTATTAGCTCAGCTATCTTTCTATAAGAAAAAAGTTGTAAACTCACAAAATTAAAATATATTTAAAAGAGACAAGGCAACTTAAATATAAAACAAATATATATTGAAGGGCGCCTCAAACAATATCTGACAAAAAAGTTACTACAGTAATTACCACCTAAAATACACAGTGTTTGGGAAGCACAGGAAACGGACATTAAGGCACAGGAAACGGACATTAAGGTGACGCAACATTTCTGGGAAAATCGATCAGGACCAAAAGTGGGTGGGTGGGGAAGGGGGGGGGTGATGTCGTGTCACCAATGGACAAAGAATAACAGATTAATAACTGGGTCGTTTGATTCAGAAGTCCTCCAGTTTTTGGTTAAAATTGAATGCAAAAAATAAGGACACCTGGGATCCATTAAGTTTTTTTTAAAATTCAGATCAAACTATCTGGTATGGCAGATCGGCAGTATTTCTTTTATCAATGACATGGCCCGCTATGTCCCCTTACTCAACAATTTTTAAAATCACAATAATCACAGGTAATGTCGTGGTGAAGCACGGCAGCCTCGTCAGCGGGCGAGAAAACTATCTGTGCCATGTGGAAGCCTCGCACACAGCGGAACGAGATTATAGATCGATATTAGGGTCAGCCAGCAGGTTAGCCTTACAACGGTTAAAGAAGAAGTGCTAACTGTCATAGGATATCCAAACTCAGACTTCAAAGGAATTGACTACATAAATATTGATGAAGTCCACAAAGTACTAAAAAAGTTCCAGCTCAATGTTACTGCTGATAAAACAAGAGTCAACTGCTATTAGGCAGAGATACGACCGCGTAGAAAATAACAAAAAAGAAAGCAAATCCCTAAAGAAAAACAGTTACCCAATGTTGCCCTTATCAAACTGAAGATATCTGTATAAGGGAAGACAAAATAAAAAGAAACATCAAAGTCAAAAAGCGCTTGTAGAAGTCTATCCTAGCCTACAATATGGGCACTGACACAAAACTGGAAATTATCTTAAATTAGATGCCTTCCCTTGGAATAAATTACAAAAAGTCCTAAAATAATATCCAGTCAAAATATCCAACACTTCAGTATAAAAAGAGTGGTAATGAAAGCCCTCCACCTTCATTATAGAGAGCCGTTGGCGCTGGGTATAGAGCGAAACAAAGAAATACCTGCCAACAAAACTATGGAGCTATATTTCAACAAATTCAGTGAAAGGTTCAGAGGAGGCCAGTGATCAACACTACCAACAGTGATCAACGTTTCGGAACTCTTCCGACTCTATCAGGCCCATCACTGAAAACAAAAAAGATCTGAACATCTAAGATTACTTGCACAAGATCGAAGACAATCTCCTCATTTAACGGAAAAAGTTGCTGAGGTGTCCTGTTCTGAAGATCAGGATAAAAGCGCTTAAGTCACAAAATTTGTATAAACTGTGCATTTGATTGGTTGATGCCATGGAATTCTATAAGATGTGACGTCAGAGCTATATTTAACAGCAAAACACCCACCTACTTTGAGAAGATATGATCGATAGATTCTTGTCAAACATTTATTTTTATTGCTTTTGTTGAAACAAAGTAATTTTAGTTGAACTAAAGAGAACTTTTAACAGGCACATCAAACAAAACTGACCAGGCAACTACTGATGTTACAGTTTGATTATTAATTTTTTTTAAATTTAAACAAATGTTGAATTTGCCATGTATTATGAATTATCTAAGTGTCAACAGACTGCCAACCAAAAGAAGAAACATTTCTGAAAATTAATTCCACTTATTACTTAAACTTCACTTTCAGGTTTATTTTCTTCTTAACCCTTTCCGTTTACATTAAACTCAGCTCCAAATCACGTTTAACTTCCTCTTGGCTGTGTTTCACCTTTCTGACTTCCTGTCAGCTGGTCTTCACAAAAGAATGTGGATCGGTCTGCACATTTGCGCCACTGACTTCAGTTCATCATGTTATCTTGTATTCTATACAAGTCGTGAAGTTTACCGCACCAGTTTCAGCACAATGGTACACACGATAAACTGTAACAAGTAATAAAGCGTACACTCACAGAATTTTGTAAAAACGGGACAAAACAGCATCGGTTTTCATCCATCCACACGATCCGAAACGCGCAGTAATCTGATCAATGATAAAGCGCTGGCCGGACTCCACGCCCGAGGTGTCGGGAAACATACACAGACTTCACATCTTATTGAGAACTAGGGAAAAGTCCAGGGAACTCTCATACCAGAGCCCAAGCGTTACGTCACTAAATAAATGCCCAAATCTTGTTGATGGGCCCGTGCAGTTCGCGTAACATTACATCACTGGCATTAGTCCCAGAATTATAATTATGCCCCTTGACTGAAAAACACGACTTTTAAAAGCTAATTTACCGCCTCACAGTCCTTTGCTATCTCTTAAAGTCATATATCTGGAATCCTCAGGTTCTAAGCTTTAACATGGTATATAACACTTGTAAGAAATATAACATGCACATTTTGACAAAGAGGGAAATAGGGATGGACCATTTTGTGAAACCTGCCTATTCTAAATTTAGAACAATGAAATCATTCATATAAAATTTGACCATTAGAGCTAATAAAAAGAGGTGGAGTCACTTGTCGATTTCTGTCAGCTTGAACAATGTGGGCCTGTGTTGGCAGGTGTCGGTTCCTGTCGCTTTGAACTTTCCAGCTAAGTTTTGCACCTGGTTTTTTTTTCGGGTTTTAACTCTAAATGGTAAACAGGCTGGTGATGACATTTATCCCTAATGGACAAAAACGCAAGGACTGGATATTATCTTAAAATGATTAAAAAAGGTGTTTTTATCTCGCTACCAGAGGCAGGTTTGAAAGATCATTCACATCAGAGTCCTTCACCCAGATAAAACAAGATAGATCTGATAAGAAAAATCAACGACATGATAGGAAATGGTAAATATTCAAAGATAACTCGATATAATATAATCGTGTACTTAGCTACTACTGTGTTAGATAATAAATAAAATCTTGAGAATAGATTCTATATCTAGATCTAGATCTGAATCTAGGCGCTAGATCTAGAATCTAGTAGCTCTAGAACTATCTGATCAAGATCTAATATTATTAAATCTTGGATCTAGACTAGATCTAGCTCTAGAAATTGTAGACATAGATCTAGATCAAGATCTAGGTCGAATACATGTTGAATATTTTACAAGAGAGACAAAAACTGAATAATTCCCTTGAAAATCGGTTTTAAATCATTTTAAATCATAACAGTTTGCACACATGAGATGAGTGAGATGTTATTGTTTGTTCCAATGGGCTAATTATTTTTTGTACATGAAATTAATTCATTAGATTCAGATCTAAATCTATATTTAACCTTTTGGATTTGGCCGTTTTGGGACATTAAGGCACTCAGCTATTTGTACCTTGATCTAGAATCTAGATCTAGATATGTTTAGGGATGTCTAGACATTGACCAACCCATTCTGTTGAGACTGACTAGGCTGTTTTGTGCTCCATCGAAAGTTCAAATTAGATCATCTAGACAAGATTTAGATCCTCTAGCTGGTTTGATTTTTGGAAAGAAACCCAGGCCTTAATTTTGAAGGTTTTTTAGACTAGTCTAGACCTAGACTCTAGATCCAGAATTCTATAAAAGATAAGATCTTGTCTGTTATTTTACACAGTGTAGCTTCAGTTTCTATTAAAAATCAACGTAGATCTAGATCTAGATTTAGATCTAGATATATCTAGATCTATATAGTATATAGCAAATGTTCCAAGTCGCTGTTTGAATGCTTCTTTAGCCTATGAGATCCTTAGATCTAAATTATATAATAATCTACTCACATACAGATCTAGATCTAGAACTAGATCTAGATCTCTAAATCTTTCTGGCTGTTTAATTATCTAGATTATGAAATGAACTTTACCAAACAAACAAGGAAAAGAGAAGAATCTCCAGAACCAGGAACTTTTTCTCCATTATTAGGTGGCAGACGCATTAATAGATCTATACAATCCTTTCTCTGACCACTCTAATCAGCAGATGATGAAAATGATCTTTCTCGAGACGGCAGTGCAGTCCTATCACTCACACTTGGAAACACGAAATACAGGCTCTTCGCAGTTCACTGTGTTATCACTAGGCTGAACCTCGCCTTATCAGTCATGCCGGAAATAACCTCTAAGGATCTGGTGATCGGTTTAAGTAGGTCAGTCAGAATCGCGAACTGGCTTTATTTTCTTGTGTGATCTTATCTAATATGTTGTCAAACATCGGAGGGTTTTTTGGTTGTTGCTCTCAAACCACAGAACAATGTTTTACATATTGAACGACATGGTTTTGCTCCCCGTACAAAAAGAAAGCTTCGGAAAAATGACTTTACGTGTAGCTGTTTCGCAAGTACGGCATGTACTCTGCTGTCTGTCAGGACTCCTCAACTTTGAACTTTGAACATCATATAAATTACGCGTGTTGGCCTATGCTCGCTCGATATATCTAATGGGAATGATATTCTCGATCTCTCATAACGGGCTCCGACATGGAGGGCATGGTTATTAATCTGTATTTATCTGAGAACCGACGTTCAGGCACAAACAAATACACAAGTTAAGACACCCATCTTTCTCTTTCTTTATCAATTCCATTCTACCGAGACGTCCCTGGGTTTAGATGAAGACAAACAGTGAGGCAATGGCACGTTTGCCCATTAGTCAGAAGGCCCATGGTCAGAAAATCAGTATTTTTTGTTGTTGTTGGTTTTTATTGGGGTGGGGGGAAATTCCACTTTCACTTTTCATTTTCACTTTAATCTTCCGCATTTTCACTTTCATCTTCTGTCATTTGGGGAATTCCACTTTCACTTTCACTTTCATCTCCTGCACTTGTGGGAAATTGCACTTTTATTTTCATTGTCATCTTCGCATTTCACTTTCATTTTTGCTTTCTGTTCATGTGGAAAGGTGGAAAGGGCACACAGGCCACTCGCCACAAATTAGAACACGGCCCAAAAGGCTATATAATCCATGTACCCTGAAGTTTGACTATGTGCCATAGCGTCTTTAATTGATGGCAAACGTGGAAAGATATTAGTTTTAGTTCACAGTGGGTTTAGATACCACAAGAACAAAGAAACAGTAAATGCCATCTACTGGCGTTGTTGGCGGAAAAATCATGTGGGGCAAGTCTTAAAACAAACCATTTTGATGTCAACGAAGAAACCCCAGTCATAGAAGTCCTTCACGAATCTCACCATTTACATGTCGAAGACGAGGACAAAATCTAAATGACAGGGCAAAGCATCGACTGAAAGAAGCCGTGCGTGAAGATGCAACAAGACCAGTTAAACAAGTATTTGAAGCAGTAGCCCGGGAAAGACATCAGCAAGGAGGAGGTGATAGAGAGCATCTTCCAGAGTTCCATAGTGTGCACCCTAATGCAAAGAGCCAGGTGTGCCCTTGTTCCACCAATACCTCGGGTATGTGCTGATGTGAGAATTGAGGGAGAATGGGCCAATACTTGGTTACATGAGAGATTTCTGTTACACTTGGACAATGACTGGGGTGTTGCTGTATTTGCCACTGACGAGAATATGCAGAGGTTTCAACGCTGTCATGATGTGTACATGGACGGTACCTTTCCTAACATGTCCATCACCTTACACGCAATTTTTCACAATTCATGGAAAGTACATGGGAGAGGGTTCTCCCTTTTGCGACAGCCCTCTTGACAGGGAAAACAATTGGTCATTACCGTCAAGTGCTGCAGGTCCTGAAGAGAGAGATCAGACGTAGGTCTGGTCATAGATGGAGGCAAACACCGTGATATGTGACTTTGAACAGTCACTCATCAGTGCTGTGGAAACTGGGCTGCCAACAATCAGGGTTACTTGCTGTTACTTCCACTTCTGCCAGTTCATGTGGAGGCGTTTGAACGAGTTAGGGCTGTCTGTGGCATACCGGAGACATGCACGATTTAAAAAATGCATCAGAAGGTTTTTCTCCATGGGCTATTTGCCGGTGGCCATTGTGCGACAACACTTCCAACAGTTATGTGACCTCATTCGACGATATCCAGAGTTCACTTCAACAGTTATGTGTCACAACGTCTCATTCGACGGTATCCAGAGTTGAGAAACTTCATCCTGTATCTGGAAAGAAGCTACTTTGATGGCAACTTCCCTCCATTGATGTGGATGTGTACAACAGAAACTCTGACACACGCACGAACAACTATGTGAAGGTGAGCTCATTTAACGTTCCACCAAATGTAATTAATGTTACCGGTACTTACCATTTCTGCGGAAAACACCTAATGAACGTTAATTGAACACCAGCAAAAAATACATCGTTTTATTAAATCTCCTTCTTTTTTTTTTTTTTTTTAAAAAGGATATTTATTGAATTTGACCAGACCGACATGTGTGTGTGTGTGTGTGTGTGTGTGTGTGTGTGTGTGTGTGTGTGTGTGTCTGTCTGTGAACAAATTGTGTGAGCAAATTTTTCTCAGCTGTTTATGGGCGAATTTTCACCAAATTTGGATCATAGGTCCGTTTTAACGAGTCAAAGGCTGATACAATACAATCGATTTCACAGCTCGTTTCAAACTTGGACGTTCCGATCTCCTTCCACACAGAATTATGTCCTTTTTTTATTTGTTTTCAAATACCTGTCTATGACTCAATTTTTTAAGTTTATTAACATAATCATATTCTTTGCTTTAGTGCCTCTGTTACATATTTCTCCGATTTTCATCGAGGTCTACCTTTTAGTCTTTTACCTTGGGTTTTAGCATTGCATTAAGCTATTCTCTACTCATTCGTTCTGTGAACATGCCCAGCCATCTCAATTGATTTCTTTCTATCTTAGTTTTAATGCAATCTTCTTTGGTTTGATCTTATTATTGTGTCTCTGATTTTGTTTAATTTCCCCTACTACTCTTCTGGAGATATTTTAATTCAGCTGCTTGTACTACTGTGTTCCCTATTGTATACGGTCCAGGTTTCACTAGCATAGAGGAGAGCACAACAATGAACCGTGTTGCATACTGCCATTTTGTTTTTTGTTGACAATTCTTGTTTACCTATAAAATGCCCTCAATGATTACATAGTGGCGTTGCCTTTTGTATTCTCTGGCTGATTTCTCCTCTTGGTTTTCCTTCTGAATTAATCATTGCTCCTGGATAATTGTAGTTTTAAACTTGTTCGTAATTTCTCTCTGCTCATTTAAGGTTTTGTGTGAGTTTCCCTAGTTACTAGCATTGTTTCGTGTTTTCTACATTTACTTTCCCCCTTTTATTTAGTTCACTATATAGTATTCAGCATATTGTTATTATATTGAAGGTCACTTTCTGATTTTCCAATAGAACTGAATCATCCGCAAATGAAATCATTGATATATTTACTGGTTTGAGTTTCCACGCGCATGTACCTGAGCTTACATTCAAGTCCTTCACTTCGAGGAAGATTTGCATCTGAATCCACATATGTAATAAGAAAGAGGGCTCAGAATACAGCCCTGTCTAACTCCTATATCTACTTCAAAGTCTTCAAAGTTTCCAGATACTCTCACTGCGCATGTTCGTTTGTTGTAAAAACTTTTAATTTATTGTGTTCTACATTATGTTCTTTTAAAGAATGCCATAGGTCGGGTTCATTAATTTCTCTCACGGTAAGAAATCCCTTTTCTAAGTCAATAAAACAGAGGTGTAGGTCAATGTTTCTTTCAAGGAATTATTCTGTTATTTGTCTAATTGTAAATATGGTCTTCCTGATCTGAGCCCCCACTGATGTTCTTCAATCTGATCTTCTACTCTTTCGCTCAGTCTCATTCCTAAAAAATAGTCAATCTAACGCAGACGATCTTTCGATTGGGCGACGTTTTACAATCGACGTATCAATGATTTTCAACGAAACTCGACGTCCACAGCAAGTTTCAAAGTCGGCGTGAAAGGAAAAAGGATAATACTATTTTAACACAATTGTATCTACATCCTGGCTCTCTTGACTGCATCAACGATTCTACTTTACATATAGAGCTAGTAAAAGAAAATTTCTTCAAGTTTAAAAATCCAGGTGGCAGCCACAGAAGGAAGCCTCGAAAAGAATCACCAAGTTGCACTGTTACAAAATGTATAGGCATTCGTTCCAATCATCTATGTCTCGAATCTGCGTAACTGGCATCTAATTTTCACTGTTCTTCCGTTTTGTTTGAAAGGTTTTTGTTGGTTTGTTTTGTTTGTTTATGTGCTGTTTTTTTACGTTGGGGGCGGTTTTGGGGGGGGGTATTTGTTGTTGCTTTATTTCGGGAGTGAGGAGGATGATTTGGTTCTTTCATTCGTAACACGATATATACAGGTAGCAAATTAATACAGATTACAAATAGAAACAAACGTTATATTGTAACGGCTATCTGGAATGCAATCTAATAGTTTTTTAAGAGATCCGTATAATTAGGCAGGAACTCACATAAAACTACAAGAAAGCAAGTAGATCTATGTGTGTGTGTGTGTGTGTGTGTGTGTGCGAAAAAAAACAATAACCCCAAGATAAACTTGCAGAAGATCAACATGAGTGAGGAAACGCTCGTAAAGAACAAACCAAAAAACTCGACAAGATAACGTCCTAAGAATAATATAATGTTATGCGGTAAGTTAAAATGCATTTTAAAAGAGAGCTATGTGTTGACTGGTGGTCTGTATTGTCGCCTTGAATCCAGAAGGAAGAAAAATTTAATTGTATAGCCTACACATTATAATATCCATCAGAACTGCTTGTCGGTATCTAGTTAGAGTTTTTTGCCTTGGCGTTGGTCTTCTTTTTTTTCTTTTTCCTCCGCTGTTGCTGGCAAGTTAAGTTAATCAAGAGTAGAGGAAAGTCGCAACATTGTTTGAAATCTTTGTTAAGCCATCTCAGCAGCTGTCTGGATTTTAAGTATGTTTTCTTCAGTGTTTAACTCTTTCAAATCCATCTTTTGCGTGGTTTGTCTCTTTACTTATGACCTGAATATTCGGTGTAACATTACGCAGATTGTGAATTATGCTCTTGAAGATGGCTGATTAGGTGACAGTCGTGATTGCAAATTCCTAGGGCCATTACGGTGCATAGAGCCGAAGCTTATCTCAGTTTCCATATCGTAAAGCGAAACAGGTGATTATAATCCCCACCTGGACAGGACGCAGTCTGAAGCAGGTTTTTAGTGGTTGTAGCCAATTGCACCTTGGTTGAGTGGTGACAACGAGTGTTAAGTATATCATATGTCCTAAGAATACAACGTCGGACTTAGCTTTGCTATGATTCGAACGCGGGACCTCATGATGCCAAGTCTGACAGCCCAACCATTCGGCCACCGACACCACAGTCGTAATTGGTGGCCTAACCAATGTGTTCCCTGCTTATATATAAGGTACAGGCAGAATTCTATATCAACATTTATTGATCTACTTACATCTTCATTTCTCCATCTCCCCTTCTTGAATGTTTATATGTTTTGCGGAGACATTTTATCTCTCGTGTCGAAATGTTTCTCTCATGTGTATACCAAAAAGTCCAGGTCTGGAGTGGGCGTGAAAGATAATATCTAGACCAGTGTTGGAATAAATGTGGAGCTAATTAGTTGTCTGTTTAATGCCTGCATTGTGATGGGTGGGAAAAGAAGGAAGTTGGTAAGTAGCAGCGTTGGCTTTTTGTGTTCGAATTTCTATCTTTCACTCTCAGGACCAGTCTTCTGTAAATGTGCTTGCTAGATCTTTCAAATCCTTTACATGTTTCAGTTGCTTGTTGTGTATGTTAAGGCCCAACAGGCTAGGATTTGACTGATTTTCATAACTTTTGTTTTGGTGTAAGTTATTCTCATGTCATACAGCCGTTCGTTGAGTCTGACTGTGTGGCTTTGGAGGCTTTGTTGACATAGATTAATTCAGTTCTTCTGATTTTTTGGTTTGGCTTCTTTGTTATTTTGTTCATGTAGATTATGAAGAGAAAGGGGAATAAAACACAACCCTGTCTTACGCCTGATTCAACCTTGAACCAATTTGGAGTTTTCTTTCGTTCGTTCTTGCTGAGCTTCTGCTTTTTCCACACAAGGCCCTGATTTCTGCCAAGGTCCCTGGGGAACTCGCAGCTTTCACACGCTTTCGATGATGTTATCCAACATCTGACCCTTGACTCCATATTCTTGTAGTATTTTCCATAGGTTGACTCTATTGACTTTGTCAAATGCTTTATCTTTATCCACAAACACGATATTGGCTTCTTTGTTATAAGCCGATTCAATTGTTTTCTCGCACATTTGTATATCAAGGCTCAACCTGAGCCTTGTTCTAATTCTATTTGCATGCGAGAAAACAATTGAATCGGCATAACAAAGAAGCCAATATCGTGTTTGTGGATAAAGATAAAGCATTTGACAAAGTCTGAAAATGGCCAGCCAGCCACAACTGGGATAAAAATCAACCTTGAGTCTTTTGCACGAAGATTGCTTTGAAACGGATATTAAACCTACTATGAACGAACAAGCTATAAATCTGTAGATTTTTAGAATAACGAAGGACGAAGAACGGATGTAAATAGACCAGAATTATCTATCACGTGAAGCAACAATAAATCATACGACTTTCGGGGTTTTCTAAGAAAATTTAGTTAAGATGAGAACAAGAGGAATGCAAAGTGTAGGACGTAAAGAGAAAAGACTGTTGGTGCGTTTGTAAATGAGGAATGCTTTTGTGTAATGCATGTACTAGTCACAGTGAGTTAGTGCTTTTGTCATTAATTTTATTAAGATGATGGTTCTCTGTAACTGTGTTGACGTGCAATGCAGGAAAAAAATATTTAGTAGGCCTAAGTGTGGATTTGAGAGAGAGAGAGAGAGAGAGAGAGAGAGAGAGAGAGAGAGAGAGAGAGAGAGAGAGAGAGAGAGAGAGAGAGAGAGAGAGAGAGAGAGAGAGAGGGGAGAGGGAGAGAGAGAGAGGGAGAGAGAGAGAGAGAGAGGAGAGAGAGAGGGAGAGAGAGAGGGAGAGAGAGAGAGAGGGAGGGAGAAAGGGAGGGAGGGAGAGAGAGGGCGGGAGAGGGAGAGAGGGCGAGAGGGGAGAGGAGAGAGGAGAGAGGGAGAGAGGGAGAGAGGGATAGAGGATAGAGGGAGAGAGGGAGAGAGGGAGAGAGGGAGAGAGAGAGAGAGACAGAGAGAGAGAGAGCTAGAGAGAGAGAGAGAGAGAGAGAGAGAGAGAGGGAGAGAGAGAGAGAGAGAGAGAGAGAGAGGGAGAGGGAGAGGGAGAGGGAGAGAGAGAGAGAGAGAGGGAGAGGAGAGGAGAGAGGACAGACAGAGAGAGAGAGAGGGAGGGAGACAGAGAGAGGAGGGAGGGAGAGAGACGAGAGGGACAGACAGAGGACAGAGAGGGAGAGAGGGAGAGAGACAGAGGGACAGAGAGAGGGAGAGAGAGAGAGAGAGAGAGAGAGAGATAGAGATAGAGAGAGAGAGAGAGAGAGGAGAGGGAGAGGGAGAGGGAGAGGGAGAGGGAGAGGGAGAGGGAGAGAGAGAGGAGAGGGAGAGGGAGAGAGAGAGAGAGAGACAGAGAGGGAGAGAGAGAGAGGGAGAGGAGGGAGAGGGAGGAGGGGAGGAGGAGAGGGAGAGGAGAGGGAGAGGAGAGAGGGAGAGGAGAGAGGGAGAGAGGAGAGAGAGAGAGAGAGAGAGAGAGAGAGAGAGAGAGAGAGAGAGAGAGAGAGAGAGAGAGAGAGAGAGAGAGAGAGAGGGAGAGAGAGAGAGAGAGAGAGAGAGAGAGAGAGAGAGAGAGAGAGAGAGAGAGAGAGAGAGAGAGAGAGAGAGAGAGAGAGAGAGAGAGAAGAGAGAGAATGTCGTCCACATAATGTTATTAAATAATAATTTCAAATGGACGTGAGTTATGTTCAGGGCATTTGTTTGAACCGATCTATACCCTTGTGCCAGAGCATTGTTTGAGTCTCAAAGTTGCTTGCTGTTATTTTCTTATACATGTAGGTACGAATGTATTATAACGCGTTGTAAGGTTTGCTTGCTAATTAACCTTCAGAAATAGCATTGGGTTTTTAATTTTGGGCATGGCCTTTAGACTTATTGCCAACCTTTAAAACTACCAACGGGAACTTCAGTTTTCGCTTAATGCTTGAGTTTTGAAAGCTCATTGTTGATAAGATCAGATAGGCTACTACATACAATCGTCCAGTTCAGGACAGGATCTAGAGGCGATTTTTGTTCCCAAAATAAATAAAATTAGTCAAGCCAAATGTGTTGGGTTACAAGCGGATACAGAAAGCAAGCATGCAGTGTGCAAAACATCCTCTTACACCCCCACTCCCCTCTACTTAATATAAGTAGGGGATTAGTGTAATATGGGTTTTGTACATCAACCAAAATACAGTTAGTGATTATTCTATCTTGTCTCTCTGGCAGACAAGAATTGCACTTACGCTAATTAATCATCTTTTGTTGCTTTTTAAAAAATCATTCACACACGTATATATATATATATATATATATATATATATATATATATATATATATATATATATATATATATTAATCTGTTCATCTTATTTAGTTTTTTCTTTCTTTTTTTATTCATTTATTTATTTATCAAGTGATGATGCAATCTAATAAGTTAAGTATAACACTGTTAACAATGACTCTTTCCTTCTTTTCATCAACCTCATCATTATCTCTGTCCTGCATACAAGAATGCAACAATAACTGACCGACATTTGCAAAAAAGATCCTTCCCTCCCCAAACACCCTCTATCAATCCTCCCCCCAAATCTGCACTTCAAATGCACACTTACGTTCTCTTCACTCTTTCCCACTGCAATTTCTATTTAATTTAATGCTCAGCAAAGGGGGAAACCGGAAAATAAAATAAAAGATCTATTGCAACTCATGTGCATTGTGCCTTACAGGAAAAAGGTCATTTTAAATGAAGTGTTCATGATTAGTTGTCACATTTCAGGGCAAACAAAAGAGTGATCTTCTACCGTCAGTCCAACACAGTCTTCGTGGTACCAGACAGCACAATTGTCACATCTCCTCATGTCACTTGCCAAGTTTTCGTTGCACACACTGGGCAAGACCAGTCTGCGTTAGCAGTTTCTGGTCGTTTATCTGGCTGGGTCTTATTTTTCCCCTTTCCCATGGTCACTTACTTTGCTGCACCCTTTTCCTTTTTGCGCTACTGGTGACATCCTTGTCAGAGAACAATGACTTCGAAACAACAGTAGCCCTGTAGTTAATTACTTTCTTCCCTCTGGAGTACGTGTAGGTTTTGAGGTCTTAACAGGAACTCGAAATTATGTCATGGAAGGACAGTTGTCCTGGCGATGAACTAAATGCAGAATCCATGGATGGCAGTACAGACGATCCAGGTGTTGGTGGTACAGAGAGGATGTTCCAGGTGTTGGTGGTACAAAGGAGGATGTTCCAGGTGTTGGTGGTACAGACGAGGATGGTCCACAGTGTTGTGTGGTACAGAGGAGGATGGTCCAGGTGTTGGTGGTACAGATGTGGATGGTCCAGGTGTTGATGGTACAGACGTGGACAGATGAGTGGTCCAGGTGTTGGTGGTAGACATATGACAGGTGTTGATGGTCCAGGTGTTGGTGGTACAGACGTGGATGGTACAGGTGTTGATGGTACAGATGAGGATGGTCCAGGTATTGGTGGTACAGACGTGGATGGTCCAGGTAGTGGGTACAGATGTGGATGGTACAGGTGTTGGTGGTACAGATGAGGATGGTGTTGGTGGTACAGATGTGTTGGTGGTACAGACGTGGATGGTCCAGGTGTTGGTGGTACAGATGAGGATGGTCCAGGTGTTGGTGGTACAGACGTGGATGGTCCAGGTGTTGATGGTACAGATGAGGATGGTCCAGGTGTTGGTGGTACAGACGTGGATGGTACAGGTGTTGGTGGTACAGATGAGGATGGTCCAGGTGTTGGTGGTACAGACGTGGATGGTCCAGGTGTTGTACAGACGTGTTGGTGGTACAGATGAGGATGGTCCAGGTGTTGGTGGTACAGACGTGGATGGTACAGGTGTTGTGGTACAGACGTGGATGGTCCAGGTGTTGTGGTACAGACGTGGATGGTGTTGGGGACAGACGTGGATGGTCCAGGTGTTGACGGACAGACAGATGAGTTCAGGTGAGGAGAGAATGGTCCAGGTGTGGTGGTACAGACGAGGATGGTCCAGGTGTTGCTGGTACAGATGAGGATGGTCCAGGTGGTACAGACGAGGATGGTCCAGGTGTTGGTGGTACAGATGAGGATGGATGTTGGTGGTACAGACGTGGATAGATGGTACAGGTTGATGGTATTGACGTGGATGGATGGTCCAGAGTGTTGGTGGTCAGACGTGGATGGTACAGGTGTTGGTGGTACAGACGTGGATGGTACAGGTGTTGGTGGACAGACGTGGATGGTCAGGTGTTGGATGGTACAGACGTGGATGGTACAGGTGTTGGTGGTACAGATGAGACGAGGATGGTCCAGGTGTTGGTACAGATAGGATGGTACAGGTGTTGGTGGTACAGACGTGGATGGTACAGGTGTTGTGGTACAGGTGTTGGTGGTACCGGTACAGAAATAGGATGGTCCAGGTGTGGTGGAAATTCAAGATGTGATGATAAATGCAACATTTGGAATTAAAGGAGGAGGGAGTCAGATGCAAAAGCCTGAAAGAAAAAAGAGCCTGTGTGGTCAAGTGTGTCACATTGCTGGGACGAAGGCATGATCAAATTGCATCTTCATTGAAGGGATGGAGGCCCATTTTCTAAATCCGCTCAAAATATTGTTCATTGTCGGTATTGAACCATACGGGTGTGAAAAGATTTTTCCAAAGACATCCTTTGAGAGAGTGTGGTTTGGTTGATGTCTCCAAAAGTTGAGGACTTCCTGATCCTAGTGATGTGCAAAAGAGTGGAATACAGCAACATCTAGAGGCTGAAGCTCGTGTGTTGTGTTTGAAGGCAGCAGAATAAGGTGACATCATGCGCGTTTGCCTCTTCAACAATATCTACGGAGAAGGTGGCACTTGGCACCATCAAAGATAAGTAGCACTCTGCCTGGTGATTAGTGGGAAGAAAGTGTTGCAGCCATTTCACGAAGACTTCATGGGTCATGTTACCCTTATCTGCCATTTCAAAGGTCGCAAGAGGAGGCAGGTCATCTCCAATACTTGTTGCTTCCTATTCTTACTTTTAAATATGATCATTGGCAATAGCAGATCCAGCTGCATTGGCACGAAAAGACGATGGGACATTTTCAATGTTCAGGCGCTACAAGATGGATCCTTTTCTGTCCAATTGAGCAATAACTCGCTGTTGGTGGTGGAGAGACAAACGGCAGCCCTTTTCATCAAGGAAGAAAATGCGATGAGGCGATTTCAAATAAGCTCAGAGAATCCCAAACAGCTTTTCCCGCTTTCAATAAGGCTAAGTAGGAACAGGTGGTAATAATCACCCCTGGACAGGATGCAGCCTGAGACAGGTTTTTCTCCAAATGGAGAGTGACTTGTACCCATTTTGCCCTGGGAATAACATGAGTGGGTAACTATCTACGTGTTTAGTGTCTTTCCCGACGAACACAACGTAAATCTAGCTTTGCCAGGATTCAGCACGGGGACCTCATGATCCTCAGCCCGGTAGCCTAATCACTCGTACATTGGATGTATCATTATTTCATTGTCATAAGATGCGTGATCATCTCCGTTGAGATTATTCTTTCGGAAGAAAAACAATGGAAAAGGAAAGAGATCTGATTGTTTTTGGTTTTTTGTTTTGGCTCTCAACTAAATTAACTTCCTGCTGACTGAAAGAAACTACCAATCGTAGTATTGCAGTTGCAGCACTTTCTTCTTACCCCAGATGGATCTCCTGTTTTAGCCCAATCCGCCAGTACTTGAAGAGGTATACCAGTTTAACAAAATTAAAGAGAAAATATAGTGAATAAAATTGTCAGCATAGTTGAAAAGATGGATGCTCAAGAAAAACAATAAAGAGGGAATAAGGAAAGGATAGATTGAGGGAATAAAAACAATCAAAAGAGGAATAAGGAGAAGGAAAACAGGAACAACGGTCTATTTTGGACTAAAACTAAA
>JAXRKP010001127.1:135000-137500 GCA_037039925.1 Doris montereyensis | reverse complement strand
ACAGACAAACAAACACACGAACTCATACATGGTAGATTAATTAATACAATCTACAATACTGTTATTGCTAAGGACGCGCATTTTCAGTCAACGAAATAATGGGCAAACTGTTTGATTTTGAAATTTAGCATAGAAATAAATAGACCTATGTTTTCCCCTTCTTATTCCCTCTTTGTTGTTTTTACTGCCATGTCAACTATGCTTTCCTTATTCCATCTTTTATTGTTTTTACTGCCATGGCAACTATGCTTTCCTTATTCACTATATTTCGTTAAACTGGTATACTGGTTCGCCCTGGCGAGTGGGGTAAAAACAGGGAGAGGGCAGTGGGTGGGGGTAAATCTCCCAGTGCTGCAACTGCAATGCCACGACGAAGTTTCTATCAGTCAGCAGGAAGTGTAACATAGGTGAGAGCTAAAACAAAACCAAAAACAATCAGATCATGAAAAAATGTCCATTGTTTTTACTTCCGAAAGAATGAAGTTCAACGGAGTTGTAAGACGCATGTTATGACAATGAAATAATGATACATCGTCGGTGGCCGAGTGATTAGGCTACCGGGCTGAGGATCATGAGGTCCCCCGTGTGAATCCTGGCAAAGCTAGACCCGAAGTTGTGTTCGTCGGGAAAGACACTAAACACGTAGATAGTTACCCACTCAACCCAGGTGTAAATGGGTACAAGCACTAGCTTGGAAGTGAAAACCTGTGTCAGGCTAGCATCCTGTCCAGGGGGTGATTATTACCACCTGTTCCGCTTAATGTTATTGAAAACGGGAAAAGCTTTTGGGTGCAATGAACTTATTTGACCTGCCTCATCGCATTTTCAACCTTGATGAAAAGGGCTGCCGTTTGTCTCTCCACCACCAACAGCGAGTTATTGCTCAATTGGACAGAAAAGGATCCATCTTGTAGCGCCTGAACATGGTGAAAATGTCACCATCGTCACGTGCCAATGCAGCTGGATCTGCTATCCCACCAATGATCATATTTAAAAGTAAGAATAGGAAACAACAATTTGGAGATGACCTGCCTCCTCTTGCGACCTTTGAAATGGCAGATAAGGGTAACATGACCCATGAAGTCTTCGTGAAATGGCTGCAACACTTCTCTTCCCACAAATCACCAGGCAGAGTGCTACTTATCTTTGATGGTGCCAAGTGCCACCTCTCCGTAGATATTGTTGAAGAGGCAGACGCGCATGATGTCACCTTATTCTGCTTGCCTTCAAACACAACACACGAGCTTCAGCCTCTAGATGTTGCTGTATTCCCACTCTTTTTGAACATCACTGGGATCAGGAAGTCCTCAACTTTTGGAGACATCAACCAAACCACACTCTCTCAAAGGATGTCTTTGGAAAAATCTTCACACCCGTATGTGCAAATTCATGACAATGAACAATATTTTGAGCGGATTTAGAAAATGCGGCATCCATCCCTTCAATGAAGATGCAATTCCTGATCATGCCTTCGCCCCGAGCAATGTGACACACTTGAGCCACACAGGCAGTGAGCTGCAGGCTTCGGCATCTGACTCCGCTGCTCATCAATCTCCAAATGCGCAGCCATCAACATCTGGTACCGATCATCCTCATCTGTACCACCAACACCTGGACCATCCTCCTCTGTACCGGTACCACCAACACCTGTACCATCCACGTCTGTACCACCAACACCTGGACCATCCACGTCTGTACCACCAACACCTGTACCATCCACGTCTGTACCAAACACCTGGACCATCCTCGTCTGTACCACCAACACATGGACCATCCACGTCTGTACCACCAACACCTGTACCATCCACGTCTCCACGTACCACCAACACCTGGACCATCCTCATCTGTACCACCACCTGGACACCTGTACCATCCACGTCCATCCACGTCTCTACCACCAACACCTGTACCATCCACGTCTGTACCACCAACACCTGGACCATCCACGTCTGTACCACCAACACCTGGACCATCCTCATACCATCCATCGTCTGTACCACCAACACCTGTACCATCCACATCTGTACCACCAACACCTGTACCATCCCACGTCTCATCTGTACCACCAACACCTGGACCATCCACGTCTGTACCATCAACAACCATCCTGTACCATCCATCCTCATCTGTACCACCAACACCTGGACCATCCTCATCTGTACCACCAACACCTGTACCATCCACGTCTGTACCACCAACACCTGGACCATCCACGTCTGTACCACCAACACCTGTACCATCCACGTCACCTGTACCACCAACACCTGTACCATCCACGTCTGTACCACCAACACCTGTACCATCCACGTCTGTACCACCAACACCTGGACCATCCACATCTGTACCACCAACACCTGTACCATCCACGTCTGTACCACCAACACCTGGACCATCCACGTCTGTACTCCATCCACGTCTGTACCAACACCTGGACCATCCACGTCTGTACCACCAACACCTGGACCATCCACGTCTGTACCACCATCCTCCACCAATACAC
>JAXRKP010001127.1:120000-130000 GCA_037039925.1 Doris montereyensis | reverse complement strand
TAATTCACAATCTACGTAATGTTACACCGAATATTCAGGTCATAAGTAAAGAGACAAACCACGCAAAAGATGGATTTGAAGAGTTAAAGAAACACTGAAGAAAACATACTTAAAATCCAGACAGCTGCTGAGATGGCTTAACAAAGATTTCAAACAACGTTGCGACTTTCCTCTACTCTTGATTAACTTAACTTGCCAGCAACAGCGGAGGAAAAAGAAAAAGAAAAGACCAACGCCAAGGCAAAAAACTCCTAACTAGATACCGACAAGCAGTTCTGATGGATATTATAATGTGTAGGCTATACAATTAAATTTTTCTTCCTTCTGGATTCAAGGCGACAATACAGACCACCAGTCAACACATAGCTCTCTTTAAAATGCATTTTAACTTACCGCATAACATTATATTATTCTTAGGACGTTATCTTGTCGAGTTTTTTTGGTTTGTTCTTTACCGAGCGTTTCCTCACTCTGTTGATCTTCTGCAAGTTTATCTTGGGGTTATTGGTTTTTTCGCACACACACACACACACACACACACACACACATAGATCTACTTGCTTTCTTGTAGTTTTATGTGAGTTCCTGCCTAATTATACGGATCTCTTAAAAAACTATTAGATTGCATTCCAGATAGCCGTTACAATATAACGTTTGTTTCTATTTGTAATCTGTATTAATTTGCTACCTGTATATATCGTGTTACGAATGAAAGAACCAAATCATCCCCCCCCCCTCACTCCCGAAATAAAGCAACAAATACCCCCCCCCCCCCAAACCGCCCCAACATAAAAACAGCACATAAACAAACAAAAACAAACCAACAAAAACCTTTCAAACAAAACGGAAGAACAGTGAAAATTAGATGCCAGTTACGTAGATTCGAGACATGATGATTGGAACGAATGCCTATACATTTTGTAACAGTGCAACTTGGTATTTCTTTTCGAGGCTTCCTTCTGTGGCTGCCACCTGGATTTTAAACTTGAAGAAATTTTCTTTTACTAGGCCTATATGTAAAAGTAGAATCGTTGATGCAGTCAAGAGAGCCAGGATGTAGATACAATTGTGTTAAAATAGTATTATCCTTTTTCTTTTCACGCCGACTTTGAAACTTGCTGTGGACGTCGAGTTTCGTTGAAAATCATGATACGTCGATTGCAAAACGTCGCCCGTCGAAAGATCGTCTGCGTTAGATTGACTATTTTTTTAGGAATGAGACTGAGCGAAAGAGTAGAAGATCAGATTGAAGAACATCAGTGGGGGTTCAGATCAGGAAGACCACATATTTACAATTAGACAAATAACAGAATAATTCCTTGAAAGAAACATTGACCTACACCTCTGTTTTATTGACTTAGAAAAGGGATTTCTTACCGTGAGGAGAAATTAATGAACCCGACCTATGGCATTCTTTAAAAGAACATAATGTAGAACACAATAAATTAAAAGTTTTTACAACAAACGAACATGCGCAGTGAGAGTATCTGGAAACTTCTTTGAAGACTTTGAAGTAGATATAGGAGTTAGACAGGGCTGTATTCTGAGCCCTCTTTTCTTTATTACATATGTGGATTCAGATGCAAATCTTCCTCACAAGTGAAGTACTTGAATGTAAGCTCAGGTACATGCGCGTGGAAACTCAAACCAGTAAATATATCAATGATTTCATTTGCGGATGATTCAGTTCTATTTGGAAAATCAGAAAGTGACCTTCAATATAATAACAATATGCTGAATACTATATAGTGAACTAAATAAAAAGGGGAAGGAAAGTAAATGTAGAGAAAACACGAAACAATGCTAGTAACTAGGGAAACTCATACACAAAACCTTAAATGAGCAGAGAGAAATTACGAACAAGTTTAAAACTACAATTATCCAGGAGCAATGATTAATTCAGAAGGAAAACTAAGAGGAGAAATCAGCCAGAGAATACAAAAGGCAACGCCACTATGTAATCATTGAGGCATTTATAGGTAAACAAGAATTGTCAACAAAAAACAAAATGGCAGTATACAACACGGTTCATTGTTGTACTCTCCTCTATGCTAGTGAAACCTGGACCGTATACAATAGGGAACACAGTAAAGTACAAGCAGCTGAATTAAAATATCTCAGAAGAGTAGTAGGGGAAATTAAACAAAATCAGAGACACAATAATAAGAGATCAAACCAAAGAAGATTGCATTAAAACTAAGATAGAAAGAAATCAATTGAGATGGCTGGGCATGTTCACAGAACGAATGAGTAGAGAATAGCTTAATGCAATGCTAAAACCCAAGGTAAAAGACTAAAAGGTAGACCTCGATGAAAATCGGAGAAATATGTAACAGAGGCACTAAAGCAAAGAATATGATATGTTAATAAACTTAAAAATTGAGTCATAGACAGGTATTTGAAAACAATTTTAAAAAAGGACATAATTCTGTGTGGAAGGAGATCGGAACGTCCAAGTTTGAAACGAGCTGTGAAATCGATTGTATCACTATCAGCCTTTGACTCGTTAAAACGGACCTGTGATCCAAATTTGGTGAAAATTCGCCCATAAACAGCTGAGAAAAATTTGCTCACACAATTTGTTACACGACAGACAGACACACACACACACACACACACACACACACATACACACACACACACACATGCCTCGGTCTGGTCAAATTCAATAAATTTCCCTTTTTTGTGAAAAAAAAAAAAAAAAAGGGAGATTTAACCAAACGATGTATTTTGCTGGTGTTCAATTAACGTTCATTAGGTGTTTTCCGTGAAAATGGTAAGTACCGGTAACATTAATTACATTTGGTGGAACGTTAAATGAGCTCACCTTCACATTGTTGTTCGTGTTGTGTCAGAGTTTCTGTTGTACACATCCACATCAACGGAGGAAGTTGCCATCAAAGTAGCTTCTTTCCAGATACAGGATGAAGTTTCTCAAATCTGGATATCGTCGAATGAGACGTTGTGCGTCACGAGAGACACATAACTGTTGGAAGTGAACTCTGTCGTCGAATGAACGTGTGTCACGAGAGACCATAACTGTTGGAAGTGTTGTCGCACCATACCGCAAATAGCCCATGGAGAAAAACCTTCTGATGCATTTTTTTAAATCGTGCATGTCTCCGGTATGCCACAGACAGCCCTAACTCGTTCAAACGCCTCCACATGGACTGGCATAAGTGGAAGTAACAGCAAGTAACCCTGATTATTGGCAGCCCAGTTTCCACAACACTGATGAGTGACTGTTCAAAGTCACATATCACGGTGTTTGACCTCCATCTATGACCAGACCTACGTCTGATCTCTCTCTCTCTCTCTCTCTCTCTCTCTCTCTCTCTCTCTCTCTCTCTCTCTCTCTCTCTCTCTCTCTCTCTCTCTCTCTCTCTCCTCTCTCTCTCTCTCTCTCTCTCTCTCTCTCTCTCTTTCTCTCCCTCTCTCTCTCTCTCTCTCTCTCTCTCTCTCTCTCTCTCTCTCTCTCCCCCTCCCCCCCTCTCTCTCTCCCCCCTCTCTCTCTCTCTCTCTCTCTCTCTCTCTATCTCTCTCCTCTCTCTCTATCTCTCTCTCTCTCTCTCTCTCTCTCTCTCTCTCTCTCTCTCTCTCTCTCTCTCTCTCTCTCTCTCTCTCTCTCTCTCTCTCTCTCTCTCTCTTCAGGACCTGCAGCACTTGACGGTAATGAACAATTGTTTTCCCTGTCAAGAGGGCTGTCGCAAAAGGAGAACCCTTTCCCTGTACTTTCCATGCATTGTGAAAAATTGCGTGTAAGGTGATGGACATGTTAGGAAGGTACCGTCCATGTACACATCATGACAGCGTTGAAACCTCTGCATATTCTCGTCAGTGGCAAATACAGCAACACCCCAGTCATTATCCAAGCGTAACAGAAATCTCTCACGTAACCAAGTATTGGCCCATTCTCCCTCAATTCTGACATCAGCACATACCCGAGGTATTGGTGGAACAAGGGCACACCTGGCTCTTTGCATTAGGATGTGCACACTGTGGAACTCTGGAAGATGCTCTCTATCACCTCCTCTTTGCTGATGTCTTTCCCGGGCTACTGCTTCAAATACTTGTTTAACTGGTCTTGTTGCATCTTCACGCACGGCTTCTTTCAGTCGATGCTTTGCCCTGTCATTTAGGATTTTGTCCTCGTCTTCGACATGTAAATGGTGAGATTCGTGAAGGACTTCTATGACTGGGGTTTCTTCGTTGACATCAAAATGGTTTGTTTTAAGACTTGCCCCACATGATTTCCGCCAACAACGCCAGTAGATGGCATTTACTGTTTCTTTGTTCTTGTGGTATCTAAACCCACTGTGAACTAATATCTTTCCACGTTTGCCATCAATTAAAGACGCCATGGCACATAGTCAAACTTCAGGGTACATGGATTATATAGCCTTTTGGGCCGTGTTCGCATTTGTGGCGAGTGGCATGTGTGCCCTTTCCACCTTTCCACATGAACAGAAAGCAAAAATGAAAGTGAAATGCCGAAGATGACAATGAAAATAAAAGTGCAATTTCCCACAAGTGCGGGGGATGAAAGTGAAAGTGGGATTTCTCCCAATTGCAGAAGGTGAAAGAGAAAATGCGGAAGATTAAATTGAAAATGAAAGTGAAATTCCCCCCCCCCCCCCCCCCCCCAAATAAAAACCAACAACAAAAAAAATACTGATTTTCTGACTATGGGCCTTCTGACTAATGGGCCTTCTGACTAATGGGCTTTCTGACAAAAAGGTAGGAATCGTCTCATGTCATTACTTTCACTTCCGACGTGCCCATTGCCTCACTGTTTGTCTTCATCTAAACCCATGGACGTCTCGGTAGAATGGAAATTGATAAAGAAAGAGAAGATGGATTGTCTTAACTTGTGTATTTGTTTGTGCCCGAACGTCGGTTCTCAGATAAATACAGATTAATAACCATGCCCTCCATGTCAGGCCCGTTATGAGAGATCGAGAATATCACTCCCATTAGATATATCGAGCATAGGCCAACACGCGTAATTTATATGATGTTCAAAGTTCAAAGTTGAGGAGTCCTGACAGACAGCAGAGTACATGCCGTACTTGCGAAACAGCTACAATGCAAAGTCATTTTCTCCCGAAGCTTTCTTTGCATGGGGAGCAAACCATGTCGTTCAATATGTAAAACATTGTTCTGTGGTTTGAGAGCAACAACAAAAAACCCTCCGATGTTTTGACAACATATTAGATAAGATCACACAAGAAAATAAAGCCAGTTCGCGATTCTGACCTGACCTACTTAAACCGATCACCAGATCCCTTAGAGTTATTTCCGGCATGACTGATAAGGCGAGGTTCAGCCTAGTGATAACACAGTGAACTGCGAAGAGCCTGTATTTCGTGTTTCCAAGTGTGAGTGATAGACTGCACTGCCGTCTCGAGAAAGATCCAATTTTCATCATCTGCTGATTAGAGTGGTCAGAGAAAGGATTGTATAGATCTATTAATGCGTCTGCCACCTAATAATGGAGAAAAAGTTCCTGGTTCTGGAGATTCTTCTCTTTTCCTTGTTTGTTTCAAGTGTAAGTTCATTTCATAATCTAGATAATTAAACAGCCAGAAGATTTAGAATCTAGATCTAGATCTAGTTCTAGATCTAGATCTGTATGTGAGTAGATTATTATATAATTTAGATCTAAGGATCTCATAGGCTAAAGAAGCATTCAAACAGCGGCTTGGAACATTTGCTATATACTATATAGATCTAGATATATCTAGATCTAAATCTAGATCTACGTTGATTTTAATAGAAACTGAAGCTACACTGTGTAAAAATAACAGACAAGATCTTATCTTTTATAGAATTCTAGATCTAGAGTCTAGGTCTAGACTAGTCTAAAAAAACCTTCAAAATTAAGGCCTGGGTTTCTTTTAAAAATCAAACCAGCTAGAGGATCTAAATCTTGTCTAGATGATCTAATTTGAACTTTCGATGGGCACAAAACAGCCTAGTCAGTCTCAACAGAATGGGTTGGTCAATGTCTAGACATCCCTAAACATATCTAGATCTAGAGATCTAGATTCTAGATCAAAGGTACAAATAGCTGAGTGCTTTAATGTCCCAAAACGGCCAAATCCAAAAGGTTAAATATAGATTTAGATCTGAATCTAATGAATTAATTTCATGTACAAAAAATAATTAGCCCATTGGAACAAATAATAACATCTCACTCATCTCATGTGTGCAAACTGTTATGATTTAAATGATTTAAAACCGATTTTCAAGGGAATTATTCAGTTTTTTGTCTCTCTTAAAATATTCAACATGTATTCGACCTAGATCTTGATCTAGATCTATGTCTACAATTTCTAGAGCTAGATCTAGTCTAGATCCAAGATTTAATAATATTAGATCTTGATCAGATAGTTCTAGAGCTACTAGATTCTAGATCTAGCGTCTAGATTCAGATCTAGATCTAGATATAGAATCTATTCTCAAGATTTTATTTATTATCTAACACAGTAGTAGCTAAGTACACGATTATATTATATCGAGTTATCTTTGAATATTTACCATTTCCTATCATGTCGTTGATTTTTCTTATCAGATCTATCTTGTTTATCTGGGTGAAGGACTCTGATGTGAATGATCTTTCAAACCTGCCTCTGGTAGCGAGATAAAAACACCTTTTTTTTAATCATTTTAAGATAATATCAGTCCTTGCGTTTTTTGTCCATTAGGGATAAATGTCATCACCAACCTGTTTACCATTTAGAGTTAAAACCGAAAAAAAAACCACAGGTGCAAAACCCCCGCTGAAAGTTCAAGCGACAGGAACCGACACCTGCCAACACAGGCCCACATTGTTCAAGCTGACAGAAATCGACAAGTGACTCACCTCTTTTTTATTAGCTCTAATGGTCAAATTTTATATGAATGATTTCATTGTTCTAAATTTAGAATAGGCAGGTTTCACAAAATGGTCCATCCCTATTTCCCTCTTTTGTCAAAATGTACATGTTATATTTCTTACAAGTGTTATATACCATGTTAAAGCTTAGAACCTGAGGATTCCAGATATATGACTTTAAGAGATAGCAAAGGACTGTGAGCGTAAATTAGCTTTTAAAAGTCGTGTTTTTCAGTCAAAGGGCATAATTGATAATTCTGGGACTAATGCCAGTGATGTAATGTTACGCGAACTGCACGGGCCCATCAACCAAGATTTCCCTGGCATTTATTTAGTGACGTAACGCTTGGGCTCTGGTATGGAGAGTTCCCTGACTTTTCCTAGTTCTCAATAAGATGTGAAGTCTGTGTATGTTTCCCGACACCTCGGGCGTGGAGTCCACGGCCAGCGCTTTATCATTGATCAGATTACTCGCGCGTTTCGGATCGTGTGGATGGATGAAAACCGATGCTGTTTTGTCCGTTTTTTGTAAAATTCTGTGAGTGTACGCCTTTATTACTTGTTACGAGTTTATCGTGTGTACCATTGTGCTGAAACTGGTGCGGTAAACTTCACGACTTGTATAGAATACAAGATAACATGATGAACTGAAGTCAGTGGCGCAAATGTGCAGACCGATCCACATTCTTTTGTGAAGACCAGCTGACAGGAAGTCAGAAAAATTGAAACACAGCCAAGAGGAAGTTAAACGTACTGAGCAAGATGGCCACTGCTTAATGTAAACGTGAAAGGGTTAAGTGAAGTTTTCATAATAAGTGGAATTAATTTTCATTGATATATATATGTTTCTTCTTTTGGTTGGCAGTCTGTTGACACTTAGTTTCCCACCAAATTTTACATAATTACCACACCAAAGCATAATACTATGATTTTTATATATATGTATCGACAAATTTAATATTTTCATTTGTTTAAATTTAAAAAATTAATAGAGTGGTGTAATGTCACCATAACTGTAACATCAGTAGCCTATGCCTGGTCAGTTTTGTTTGATGTGCCTGTTAAAAGTTCTCTTTAGTTCAACTAAAATTATCTTTGTTTCAACAAAAGCTCATTTCAATAAAAAAATAAATGTTTGTTCCTTTCAATAACTAACAAGAATCTATCGTGATCATATCTATCTCAAAGTAGGTGGGTGTTTGCTGTTAAATATAGCTAAGCTGACCGTTACAGTGGCCGTGTTGATGTTATAAGAGAAACTTGGGATATTCCATGGCATCAACCAATCAAATGCACAGTTTATACAAATGACTTGCTGACTTAAGCGCTTTTCGCATCCTGATCTTTAGAACAGGACACCTCAATAACTTTTTGTGATTCGTTTAATGAGGAGATTCCAGTGTCTTCGATCTTGTGCAAGTAATCTTAGATGTTCCAGATCTTTTTTTTTTCAGTGATGGGCCAGAGCAGTCGGAAGAGTTCTTCGTTGATCACTGTTGGTAGTGTTGTTACTGGCCTCCCTCTGAACCTTTCACTGAATTTGGTGAAATATAGCTCCATAGTTTTGTTGGCAGGTATTTCTTTGTTTCGCCTTATGTTCAAAAGGCGCCAACGGCTCTCTATAATGAAGGTGGAGAGGGCTTTTCATTGCACTCTTTTTATACTGGCGTGTTGGATATTTTGACTGGATATTATTTTAGGACTTTTTGTAATTTATTCCAAGGGAAGGCATCTAATTTAAGATAATTTCAGTTTGTGTCAGTGCCCATATTGTAGGCTAGGATAGACTTCACAAGCGCTTTTGACTTTGATGTTTCTTTTATTTTGTCTTCCCTTATACAGATATCTTCAGTTTGATAAGGGCAACATTGGGTAACTGTTTTTTTGCCTTTTTATGGCTTCTGTAGTCCCTATCAGGGATTTTACTTTCTTTGTTATTTTCTACTGCGATGTCGTATCTCTGCTAATAGCAGTTGACTCTTGTTTTATCAACATTAACATTGAGCTGGAACTTTTTTAGTACTTTGTGGACTTCATCAATATTTATGTAGTCAATTCCTTTGAAGTCTACGGGATTTTGGATGTCCTATGACAGTTCGCACTTCTTCTTTAACCGTTGTAAGGCTAACCTGCTGGCTGACCCCAATATCGATCTATAATCTCGTTCCGCTGTGTGCGAGGCTTCCAGCACATGGCACAGATAGTTTTCTCGCCCGCTGACGAGGCTGCCGTGCTTCACCACGACGTACCTGTGATTATTGTGATTTTTAAAATTGTTGAGTAAGGGGACATAGCGGGCCATGTCACATTAAAAAAGAAATACTGCCGATCTGCCATACCAGATAGTTTGATCTGAATTTTAAAAAACTTAATGGATCCCAGGTGTCCTTATTTTTGCATTCAATTTAACCAAAAACTGAGGACTTCTGAATCAAACGACCCAGTTATTAATCTTTGTTATTCTTTGTCCATTGGTGACACGACATCACCCCCCCCCCCCTTCCTTCCCCACCCACCCACACTTTTTGGTCCTGATCGATTTTCCCATAAATGCTTGCGTCACCTTAATGTCCGTTTCCTGTGCCTTAATGTCCGTTTCCTGTGCTTCCCAAACACTGTGTATTTAGGTGGTAATTACTGTAGTAACTTTTTTGTCAGATATTGTTTGAGCGCCCTTCAATATATATTTGTTTTATATTTAAGTTGCCTTGTCTCTTTTTAAATATATTTTAATTTTGTGAGTTTACAACTTTTTTCTTATAGAAAGATAGCTGAGCTAATAGGGCTAGTATGTTGCACAGAAGCCAACCACAAATTTTCCCTTTATTTGCTTTGGTTAAAGGGAAGAAAAGAAAGACAAAATAGTGTCAATAAGAAACATAACCGAATGTTTACATTGAGGATTGACCCTAGACTCTTTTTTTTGTCATTCTAATTGATTATTACATTTTTAAGTTACACAGGACATTGCACTGTTATCTTAGGTCATTTTTTCTATCATTTTCATTGACATTATGATTATTGTTTTCATCATCTTCTCTTCCTTTACAAAATTTTGATGAACTCTTCTCCATTTCCAGATTAAGAGTGACTGCATTTGGTATGGGCAGTGTGGTAATTCCC